>JAUPMV010000015.1:14903231-15100116 GCA_030848855.1 Branchinecta sandiegonensis
GTTAATTTTGTTGTTATGCTTCCTCTAATGATGGTGTAAAAATATCCGTTTTGTCGGGTAGGGTGCATTCTCTCTATTCTGACTCACAAATCTTTCCTTCCGAAAAGCAGAAAATGTCGATAGATGGCATAATCTGCCGGGAGAATAAAAACCACTAAATTACGCCGGGACGCCACGCGTATAAGTCGTAACAAAAAACGGAAATTTGGAAAAAAACAGGTAAAATAAAAACAGAAACGGCTAAAACGGTCAAATAAAAAACGAAACAGAAACGGCATTAAAAAAACGGCTACCTGTTTTCTGTTTTTCTGTTATTTAAAAAAAAAAAAACAGAACAGAAAACGGTAGTAAAAAAACAGAAACAGAAACAGAAACGGTGCCGACCCTTATTCCAGATTAGTTCTTTTTTGGCCGCTAGATGCGCTAGCATAAAGTTAAACAGTGACACTTCACTTCTTTGTGTATATCCAGGTTTGTTTGGCTATTTTCAATTTCTCTTAGGCCTACCCGATGAAAAATTTGTAGCCTTTGTAGTTGTATGGCAGTTGTACGAAAAAGTTGCATGTAATACTATATAGTAGCAAAGAATACTATCATTTAATGTGCCTCAGACTAGTCCAATCTCATGTAGTAGTATCCAGACGCATCCTGTCTTGCCATAGTAGCATCCAGTCTTGATAATAGTAGCATGCAGTAATATGCAGTAACACGGTAGCCTTGAAGTAGAAGCATGTAGTAGCATCAGTTAGTACTGCATGCTACTTTTTCGTACAACTTCGTACTACTATTTTGAGATAATTTTTTCATCGGGTATCCATGTTTAAAACTGATTAAATGGCCTCTTCCTCAATTGTGCTCTACCCAACTCTGTTCTGTCAAACTTGTCAGTTCTGGCTTCCAACTTCAGTGCTGAATGCTGGTTGACTTTTCCGCTGGTCTAATGAGCGACTCGGTTTGAATCGAAGGCCGAATTGCTTATTACCCCTTCAGATAAGATAAGATTTTAATTGCACAAAAAAGCCAGAAGGCCATTGCAACAAAATCAACAAAAAACAAAAGAGCGAAGATCCATACAGAAACCTACTTACTCTAGGCATAATTTTCGCTGTTGAAAAGCGATCCTCAGGAATCTTGCCAGCCTCCTCACATCATCAAACTGACGGCTACTAATCATACTACACATCCATTTCTCATAGAACACCCTCACGCATACACCAAGATCTCACGTGTGGTTGTTATTGTTTCTCTAGCGCATCTGGCGGCAATTTGTCATTGGATTCTGTGAGGGGCGTATCCAAAATCCTGCAGAATCTTTGCAAAATCCTAACCCGAGCCAACATACTCGTAAAAGCAGAATGTTAATGTCGTACAACAAGTCAGTCAATCTTTAATGCTCATTTGTTATTCAATATACCACATTGTGTTGATCAGTTCAGGGGACACATCTTAAGTACTAGGCTAACGTTTTTATGGCACTTACCTTCCGGCCAAGTGCCAGATACCGATCACTTCTCCGTCGGTCTGTCGGTCAGTCCGGTGATCGCGAGTAAAGTTAGGGTACTTCTAGATGTGCTAGGACCGGCTAGGACGATGAAACATGGCGGGCATGCTAGGGACCCGACCAAACTAACTTGGAAATAGTCGCTTGCCCGATGTTACCATCGTGGGGGGAGGGAGGGGAGCCGGAATCCTAGTGGCATGCATAACTTTCGAACGGGTGATCAGGTCTCAATGAAACTTGTTATTAGGAATGACCTCGTGTCTCAGATGTCCCATTTCAAGTCCGGACCGGATCCGATGAATGTGGGGGGGGGGGGGGGGGGTGGAGGGGAGAACCGGAAATTGTGTGACACGCTTAGAGTGGAGCGATCGGGATGAAACTTGGTGGGAAGAACAAGCACAAGTCCTAGATACATAAGTGACAGAACCGGACCGGATTCGGGCACTGGGGGATTCGGAGGGGGGGGGGGCGGAATTCCGGTGATCGGAGTTAAAGTACTTCCAGATGTGCTGGGACGATGAAACTTGGCTGAAACATTAGCCTACAGACTTGACAAGATTACTTAGAAACTGTCACTTCCCAGATACAACTGTCCCTTAAAATACTGATCCTAACCGCAAATTATAGAATATACTTTAAGCACAGTTTACATTTTCGTGATCGCCATGAGCCCGTGATCATTTTTGCTTAAAGGGTTTTCCTTTGAAATGAATTTCTAGCTACCTTAAAGTGCGCAGTTTGACTGCACAGTAAAAAAAAATGCTTTTGACCAAACGATACATTTCATAATCCCCGAGGGCCCATGATCTTTGTGCCACAAGGGTTTTGCTTAAAGTGAATTTCTAGTACCCTTACTGTACGCATCTTAACCGAAAGGTAAAGAAAAAATACTTTTGACTAAACTCAAGGGTTTTGCTTACAAATGAATTCTTTAAAGTACAAGAAAAAATTTCCGCAAAAAATACGTTTTCATGATCCCCGATGAGCCTATCATCATTTTTGTCTCAAGGGTTTTGCGTTCCCATGAATTTCTAGCGCCCTTAAAGTGCGCATCATCACAGGCAAGTGCAAAAATAAAATAGTTTATCAAACAATATTTCCTCGTCATTTCCAAGGGCCCTTGATCATTCTTATCTCAAGGGTTTTGTTGACGAATAATCACGACAAACCCACAAATTGAGAAATTCCTACTTTCATCCTCTGACCCTTGCAAGTGCCACATGAGCTTCTAGCTCTTGTTCTTTTTCTTAATGCCTTATTATTGTCCGATGCATAGAAATTACTCAAAATGGACAAGTCAGCTAGGATGTTCTTCAGTGATTATCGGCCCGATTTAACGAACGTTAAATCAGGTCAGGGAACCCACCTTTTCTTCTTGAAAATCCGGTGATTTTTTAGATTCGTGGATTAGAGGCTCGTTTTACCTAAACTCTTAATATTCCCAAGATTTTGACTTTTCATTAAACCCTCGAGTTCTCTATGGTGATTTGAGCAAGAAGCGAAGACTCGCGAGAGTGCGGGTAGCGGACAAACAAAAACTTAAACACACAGGGAGAGTCCCCGAGGATCGGCCAAAATAAATGTTCCTTGAGCCCAAGCTGACTTTGAAATATATATTCAAATAATGCATAAAACGGATACTTCAGCTACGATGCTTTGGCAGCGATATTTCGGCCCTTCTTGGCAAGGGATGTTAAAACAGCTTTCAGTCTGAACAACGATTGGGATGCACTCGAAAGGATCTGACGCCGGAAGACCAAGTTTTTTCCCGCATACAAAACGCTACATACGGAGAAATGCTGAAGATTCTAAAAATGCCGACACTGCCTTACCGTCTTAACAGGGGAGACCTGATAGAAATATATAAGACTTGTAGTGGAGCCAACGATAGTAGGCGAACTTGTTACTCTCGATCCCAACTACCTCAGCGGCCACGATTTCAAACTTAGCTCTCAGCTTCGAGAATTACATAAGCCGTAGTCTCGCGCTTCCCCGAGGACTCCACTTGAGGAGTCCCCGCGTTTTTGTTTGTCCCGGGGACTCACCCACGGACGGGGAATGCTCCGATTATCATCACCATCATCAAAAAGGACTCCCTTTCAGATTCGGAGAGGAATCAATTTTTGCTGGTGTTGGTGCATGTAAAATTAATGAAAAAAATCAGAATGAACAAAACCAAAATAAAGTGGACCCCGACTAATTTCATCAGTTGTGTATTTATTTTTCGAACAAAATCCATTTTCGAAGTATTCCCAGTGTTCTCCGTGTTTTCCGTACGCGGAGTCCGCGTGGAGTGACTCCCTCTATTCTCGCCGTTCCCTTCCAGTCCCCACGAGAACGGCGAGAATACGCCTATAGGCAGGTGGAAGTATGGCCGGAAATCGCATTGTGGAGACGTTAAACCAACTTTAGTCCCACTTTGTTGCTAGCCGATCAGTCGACGCCTTCAACAATGAACTTGACGACCATGTTGGAAGCGACATGTATTGTGCTAAGTTTTGTAGGGTCTTGCGCCTTCTTTTTGCTATTAATGATAATAATGTTTTTGTTTTCTGTTTTCTAGCATACTGCCTGAACTGATTCCGCGGATTGGGTCTGAAGTCAAGAAGCTCGTCTTATCCTGCTGCAAGGGACTTACCAATGCTCAGCTGAATTCGATCCTTATCATCTGCGTGGACGTTCAGTATGTCGACGTCAGTTACACGGACATCACCGACGGAGCCTTCCGAAAGTAGGTTTTTTAAATTATGATGATTTATTCCCAAGCTTACTGCGAATCATGTTTGATAGTGCAAAACGGATACGTCAGCTGAATTTTATTAGAGCTATATTTCGGCCCTTCTTTGCAAGGGTCCTCTTCAGGCTCAAAGCCGCTCAAGCTGCAAATGCGAACTTGTGGAAAACCAATTTGTTATTATGGTAGTTATTGCCCTCGCTGCAACCAAAATAATAACAACGGGGATAGTCGGCACCAATCTGACAGTGAATTTCAAATCATTTTCATATATACAAATTTATTGACAAGAAGAGGCTCACAAAAAGTCGCAAAAAAACAACATGTACATTGATCGGTATGTAGCCGAATCGCTTGCTGTAGAAATGAGTTTCACTCATTTGACCAGTGGCTCCCATCATAGCAACAGTGAGCCCTAGCGGCGGTTGTAAGGGGTTTATAGCTTTGGTCGATCGATCCCTGTTAGTGAAAAGCTCAGAAACATACTGCACGATCTAGCACCGGTGGCAAGATGGACGCTTCACCAGAACTTTTTGGTGCTAGTGAAGGGTCGTACAAACCGGCATTTTGTGTACCTTAATGTACAGAATAAAAAAAAAAACAGTTGGTGGATTCCTAGCAACATATTTTTATGGCAATTGTAGCCTCTGGCTCAAGTGCCATATACCAATAGCAATTCCGTCCTTCGGACGGTCGGTCTGTCGGTCGGGTGGTCTGTCCCACGATGGCGAGTTAAGGTACTTCCAGATGTGCTAGGACGATGAAACTTGGCAGGCATATCAGGGACCCAACCAAACCAACTTGGAAATAATCATTTTTCCGATCCGACCATCTGGGGGAGTGGAGGGACTGGGAATCCGGAAAACTGAGATGAACTTTTAGCGCCTTTAAAGTTGGCATCGTTACAGCCAAGTTCAAAATAAAATACTTTTTACCAAACGATACATTCTCGTGATTTCCATGGGTCCATGATCGTTCTTATCTCAAGGATTTTGCTTACGAATTATCAGAACAAACCCAAGAAAAGGCAAATTCTGTATTTCATCCTCGGAACCACTCTTGCAACTGCCATATGAGCTTCTAGCTCTTGTTGCTTTGGTCGAGGTGTTAGGTTGATGTTAGTTTCTATCTCCCTTACCATTTAGTGTAACCTTTGAAATGAATTGAAAGTAGATTTTGTGAAAGTATTGTCTAATTATCGGTCAGATTTGGGCCTATTATTTATATATTTTGTCTACTCTCCAGCTTTGGCGGATATAAATAAATGAAATGAGACGTTTTGCTAGCCCACAACTGTTTTTTCTGGTTGTCGAAACATAAACTAGCAATACTTTAGTTGTGCTTTAAGGGTCCCTCGCTGGAGAAGCCTAATCTTTGTGCCAACACTGCGCCGCGTTAAACCCGAGGAAAAACTTCTCTCAGAAAAGTAGTAGCAGGTTGTACGAAAAAGTACCATCAGGGACCCATAAATTTCCTGTAATGACTCGCCATTCAGGGGGCTTGTCATTTCCTATGCTTCTATGTTGCTATGTTGCCCGAGCATCACCTAGTTTCCAAAAATTCCGCTTGGGTCGAATCGGCGTTCTTGCTCTTATAGGTATAGCCATCTTCAGTCAGGACTATACAGTATTCCACCAGGTACCTAAGCTAGGACAAAAGATCCAGGATACTCTTCCGTTACAGAGAGATATCCCCAGTTCAGCACAATATCTGCGAAAAGTTTTGTCTATCTGGATAGTTGGGTATTTTATTCCCGTGGGTATTTCTCGAACTATCTGACGCTCGGTCAAGGGCGCATCAGAAATCTGTTATTGACAAGCCCCCTGAATTGCGAGTCATTACAGGAAATTTATGGGTCCCTGGTACCATGCAGTACTAACTGATGCTACTACATGCTTCTACTTCATGGCTATCGTGTTCCTGCATTTTACTGCATGCTACTCTGAGCAAGACTGGATGCTACTATAGCAAGACAGGATGCTACTGGATACTACTGCTTAAGATTGGCCCAGTCTGAGGCACATCAAATGACAGTATTCTTTACTATTACATATCAATACATGCAACTTTTTCATACAACTATCATACAACTACGCAGGCTGCAAATTTTATCGGGGAGTAGTATCAAATGATGAAGAAACGTGACCAAGTCAATGAAATTTGCATTCTATCCGCGCCTTACTGAAAAACTGGTTATTATTGCTATTTCCGTCAATCGTGTTTGCCAATTACTGTTCAGGTCATACTCGAACTACCATACAGTTAAGGACACCCGTTGGCAGTATTGATGGCATACCTAGGTTTATGTTTTAAAAAAAAGATAGTTGGCGCTTGTGCCTGTAGTTCAAGGTTGTACGAAAAAGTACCTTGCAGTACTTACTGATGCTACTACATGCTTCTACTTCAAGGCTATCGTGTTACTGCATTTTACTGCATGCTACCAGGGACCCATACATTTCCTGTAATGACTCGCCATTCAGGGGGCTTGTCATTTCCTATGCTTCTATGTTGCTATGTTGCCCGAGCCTCACCTAGTTTCCAAAAATTCCGCTTGGGTCGAATCGGCGTTCTTGCTCAGATAGACAAAATTTGTTGGGACTATTCAGCATGCCACCAGGTACCTAAGCTAGGACAAAAGATCCAGGATACTCTTCCATTACAGAGAAATATTCCTAATTAAGCACAACAGCTGCGAAAAATTTTGTCTATCTGGATAGTCGGTTATTTTATCCCCGTGGGTATTTCTCGAACTATCTGACGCTCGGTCAAGAGCGCATCAAAAATCTCTTATTGACAAGCCCCCTGAATGGCGAGTCATTGCAGGAAATTTTTGGGTCCCTGATGCTACTATGAGCAAGACTGGATGCTACTGTAGCAAGACAGGATGCTACTGGATACTACTGCTTAAGATTGGCCCAGTCTGAGGCACATTAAATGACAGTATTCTTTACTATTACATATCAGTACATGCAACTTTTTCATACAACTATCATACAACTACGCAGGCTACAACGGGGAGTAGTATCAAATGATGAAGAAACGTGACCAAGTCAATGAAATTTGCATTCTATCCGCGCCTTACTGTAAAACTGGTTATTATTGCTATTTCCGTCAATCGTGTTTCCCAATTACTGTTCAGGTCATACTCGAACTACCATACAAGGACACCCATTGACAGTATTGATGGCATACCTAGGTTTATGTTAAAAAAAAGATGGTTGGAGCTTGTGCCTGTAGTTCAAGGTTCAAGGTTATTTTAATATACAAACTTAAATATATGCTTAATTAATTCCGCCGGTGAGAGCGAAGCTTGAGCGCACACGAAAAATAACTTCAGCGTAACGAATCATACCCAGTTAAACAATCGTAGCGTATATTAAGTTAGAAGGGGCTGAGGAAAAGATTTTTGTAGATAGGCTAGGTGCTACAGAAGTGGAAAGTAAATTAAATGTAGGCATTGATATGGTAAGAGAGAGGAAGGTAGAGGAAGCGATAGGTCAGTTAGTAAGTGTTGTTCACAAGGTGGCGAATCTAGTACCAAGACATAAGAAGGTAGAGAGAAAAAAAAGGGAAGGAGTATTTTGATGAGGAATGTAGAATGAAGCGTGATGGAGTGGTGGCGGCGTTAAGAAAAGTTAAAGGTAGTTGTAATTTAGAAGACGAAAAAATTAAGTTAGAAGAATATCGCGGTGTTAGGAGAGTATATAAGAGAATGTTAGCTAGGAATAAATATTGTCAGAGGTGGGTAAAGTGAAAGAATTGGAAGATAAGTGTAGGAAAAAGGATAGTAAGGAATTTTGGAAGTTAGTAAAACAGTCAATACAAACGCCAGATGATATCCGAACACAACCTGCTGAGTTATGGCCTGATGTGTTGGAAGCAAAGGATACACAATCAACGAATCAGCAAAAAGAGTTGGAGAATTTGAGTATTTTGTATAGGAGCCAGACGTTTTTCCCTGTGGATGAAATTGATTCGGAATTAATTGAGAGTGTTACAAGTGATGAAGTTTGGCAATCTTTAAAGGGAATGAAGGGAGGATCAGCGCCAGGAATTGACGGCGTTCCATCTACGTTATGGAAATGGGGTAAAGCATACCTGTTACATATTTTGGCAATTGTTTTTTCCTGCTTGGTGGAAAAAGCATCATGGGCTAGCCAATTGGAGACGTCTATAATGATTCCTCTTTTCAAGAAGGGGGATAAGGAGAATCACAGTAATTATAGAGGGATTCATCTAGGAAACAGTATCAGTAAGATTTATTGCAGGATTATTGATAAGAGGCTAAGCGAGTGGTTGTGTTAGAAAAATATATTAAGTAGTATCCAGGCAGGATTTCGGCAGGGGTTTAGTACATTAGATAAAATTTTCGTTTTAAAGGTGTTGGTGAAAAATATTTGAAAAATAGAGGTGAGAATTATACGTAGCTTTTGTGGGTCTAAAGGGGGCGTTTGACAACGTTAGTAGAGCGTTGCTTGTAGATTATTTAGTAAGGATTGGCCTACCGGTAGCATTTGTTTTGACTGTAGTTGAAATGTATAAGGTTATGGCTTGTGTGGTAAGGGTGATGGGAAAACTTTCAAGGAGAGCAAGATCGTAAATTGGAGTTAAACAGGGTTGCACCCTATCACCGAAGCTTTTCGCCCTGTTTTTGAATGATATTGAAGGGTATATGGAGGGACGAGGAGCTCCAATGGTAACACTAAACCCTGTAAAACTCTGTGTCCTTCTGTTTGCTGACGATATGGTCCTGCTCGCCGAAAGCCCGGAGAAACCTCAGAAGTTGATTGATTTATTAGAAGATTATTTAAGTGTTAAAAAATTAGAACTGAATACGGAAAAAACTGTGGTGGTGGTATTCAGGAAAGGAGGAAAAATTAACGACAGTGTGGTATTTACCTATGGTGGGAGAAACTTGAAGGTGAAGGAGGAATGGTTGTATCTTGGATGCAAGTTCAGTGCAAAGGGGAAAATAGGGAAGCATGTAGAATTTAGTATAGCTAGAGGTAAAAGGGGTGTCAACATGATACTTAGAAGTGATATAAGAAGGAGTTGTAATTGAAAGGTATTTAAGGATATTTTTAATATGAAAGTGTTGCCGGCAGTCCATTATGCGGCCGAAATATGGGGGTTTTGTCAGGGGGAAAAGTTAAAACAGTTACAGTTAAGTTATTACAAAAGGGCACTAGGTCTAAGCAATAAAATTAATGGATTGGTGGTTAGGGGGGATTTAGGCCTAAGGTCGCTGAAGAGTATTAAATTAGTAAAAATGATTAAGTATTGGGAAAAAATATTAATATTGCCGGGTGAAAGACTATTGAAAGATGCGTATCTTGAGTCATTGAAGCATGAAACACACGATTCTTGGGCTTTCCAGATTCGTTCAATATTAGATAGTTGTGGGCTTGGTTATATGTGGAATAGAGGGGAGGGTCCGGGAAGAGAGTTATGATTTGTGTCAAAAGAAGTTAGTAGTAGGTCAATTGACCAAGAAATCCAGGTTTGGTTAGCTAGGATAAGAGATAGTGGATCCTTGAGTTTGTATGCAGAGGCTAAAGAGATTTGGGGTGAAGAAATTTATTCTAAAGCGGGTCTAAATAAAGAGAAAATGAAATTTTATGTGTGGATGCGATGAAATTGAGGATCTGAGGGAGGAAATTTTTAAGGGAGGGATTCATGGGAGGAAGTGGTTGTTAAATATTATGCGGAGTAGGGATTTTCTTAGTATAAGAAACCTGGCGAGGTTCCTCAGAGTGGCCAGTCTTCACAGAGAAAAGTGTTTAAGTGGGGTTTAGTGTAATAGTCTGACCGTTTATTTTTGTATTTACATGTTGTTATTTATGTGTGTTTGTTATGGCCTTTGGGCTTTTAAGACAAATAAATATCATAAATATCATATCATCTGCAGAGACCAAGGCACAGTCACGGTTAATTATAATTAACTATATAAGGAAGAAAAACACAAGTAGACAAAGATGGGAATATCAATAGACTATTCTGTCAGAAGTTTCATAACGGATAACAAAAAGACGCAGGATTTCCACAGATAACACTTAGGATGTTAGCTCTTGTGTTTTTTAAACGTTACGCATTAAAACGTCATGCACACGAAGAGCCGAAACACCGCGAAAAAAACATCTGCTGACTTCTTTTGTAATCGTGATATCGGAAAAATCAGCAGAAGCTTTTTCGGTGGTTTATCGGCTTTTCGTGGCAGTGCTTGTCAGAGATGGGCGAATCCGATCACGAAAGGATTCGAATCCAATCCAGGGCTAGGTAGCCTACGAGTCCGATTCCGAATCCGAATCTACCATTCATTCTGAGGATTCGAATCGGGAATCGAACCGGGCTTTGAATCCGACCTTAACAAAAATCGAATCATTTAGGTTTCAGTTTGAGGTGGCAAAAAGCACTGATATCTAAGGAAATTAGATAGCTTGACAGATTATTGAGGATGGTTGATGGAAGACCAAAAATTGGGTTGCCTAAGCCAACCGTGTAAAAATTGGGAAAACGGACTAGAAGGATGTAGGCTAGACTAGAAATTTGACCGGATGCGTAAGATAGGGTTTGGAATCCGAGTCCTATCCTATTCCTAATCTAGCCTGACAAGCAGAAGATTCGCATCCGGCCAAAAGGACGAATCCTGGATTCGAATCCGGATTCGGATTCGCCCATCTCTGGTGCTTATATTACACAACGTTAGTGCATAACGTTTTCAATTCATAACAGATTACATTTCAAGTGTTATCCTTTGAAACTGTCCGTCCTGGTGTTATCTGTATGAAGGTTCTGACAGCGTAAAGTTTTAATATTTTTCGTGGTGAGAGAATTTGACCTCCATGTGAACCGTCCTAATTATATAGTTGCAGCAGTCGAGACAGCAGTTCTACCAACGGCAGGGAAAAAGTAATTTGTTATATGTGGTATTGCGGATGTTTTGAGCGGGCTATTCTAGAAAATAAGTAAGTAAGGTTTATTAGACAGAAACTTGCTAGCTAGCTAATTTGGTTGTCTTTACAAAAATTTCATTCTTTTAAACATTCACGAGTTACATAAATACTAAATACGTTACTACAAATATTAAAGTCACACTGACATTTTGTTGAACATGTTAACGAAGAATGGCACAAATGTGTTACCCTGTCTCCTTGTTTTTGTTTTTACCGATTTTAGTTTCAGCTGCGAACGCATACGATTGTTTATTGGTGCATCAGGTGGGAGGATAATTCGGTGTTGGACAGATGCAAGGATTTTACACCCAAACTTAAGAATTAGTATGTTACGACGTTCATGCAGTGAGTGGAGGGATAATTCAGTTAGAAGAGACCCATATGAACCGGAAAGGTTGTAGGAAGTAACAGACGCTAGACGCCAATTGTCATAATCATTTCGTGCCTAATTTTGTTTTAATTAGCTTTGACCAGGATCGTAGATGTAATCGCATATTTAAGAATTGTTTCGTAACAGACAATAATACGTGGTATTGGAAACGGTGACAGATTACTAAACTAAAGTGTATGTAGCCTTCGCAAATTTGCAAAACAATCGATAATGAATGAAGTACATTTACGCTTAAAGCTTTTATAAAGGCCATTTATAAAGGCTTCAAAAAAGTGGTAATACTTTTACGCTGTCATCGCCATACCACACCGTATACCATATATAGACCAATACTGTATTTAGTCATGGGTCCGTATCTTTAATAAACACCAACATGTCGCATCTATATTAGGCGAATGTTAATCATAGTAATTCTGTCTTCGTGCCTCAGTTTTTTAAAATTAGTTTATATGAGGATCGTAATTATAATCGGATGTTCATAAATTGTTTCGTCGTTCTGATAGCCTACACAGAGATTTGAGACAAAGGATTTATACGAACGCCAGTTTACGGTTTTAATGCAGTTGTTAGAAAAACAATATGCACTACACTGCTCATAAAGATTCTCATAAGATTTAAAGATATTATTCATTTACATTAAAAGCCAAACATTACTACGCAGGCGGTTTACCATAGTACGTGATTCATTCACTTCGCCTTGGACTACCGTTCCGCCTGAAACGGTTTATGGTAATCCAACTGCGGAGTGGTGAAGTCAAGGGGTTTTGTAATCCTATTTCGAAGACGTCGCGGATTCATCCATACCGTTATCTGAGCTGCCGTTTCGTGTTTACATTTATATCGCATGTCTAGGGAAAATCCTTCCGTGTTTTCAGTAAAACTGCAGTTTTTAGTAAGATTTTTTTAGTTTCCAATATATTTGCATTCGAGGGGGGGGGAGGGGTCGGCCGGGATTTTTTCGCCAAGGAGGTTTCGGTACCGGTGCGGGGTATGCCCGGGGGGGGGGGGGCTTTGGTACCAGAGGATTTTCGCCGGGAGAGGGGGGTTTCGCCTAGATTCCCCTCTGAGGATCTCGCCAACTATTTGAAATTTCTGGAAGAAGTCGAAGGGTTCTAGTTCTTGAATTTTGCAATTTTGCTGAAAATTTATGTAGCACTGAACAGAGCGATATGAACTCGGTTCACTCGAATTCAAATTACGCACTACTACTATATTCGTAGTGGTCCAGCTCCAGTTCCCGTCGCCCAGGAGGCTCGGCCGAATTCTCAGCGTATGAAGATAATAAACAATATTTTGTATAAATCTGTAAGTTAATAAATTTTAAGGCGACACACACAAATAAATTTAATATTAAAGTCAAAACTTATCACTCTGAAATTCAAACAGTAATAATTGCACAAGGCCGGGCTTCGGAGCTACCCGAGCGGCTCCTACCGGTAGTAGTGTTAGTAGTTATATAAAGGGGTTTCTACCCCACCCTCCCCTCAATTTCAAAACCCCATTTTATCATCAATTTCTTAAATTTTAACATCCTTTATTCCAAATTAACCCCTTTTTTACATATTTTTTAGTTTCATAATTACACGAAATAAGGTGCCAAGAAATGATAATATTACCCCTTTAAGACATATAAACTAATACAATATACCCTAATATATAAGTACACTTATTTATTAACTATTACAACAATTCTAAATCATATCTCTGGTAAACAGTTCTAAATCCACATATGTTTCGTTACTCTTATTTACCCGTACAATCGGTTGCAAAATCAGATTTTTCTTTGCAAGTAATTCGTTAGCAATAGCATTATATTTCTGAGTTATAAACAAATCACATGCTTTGCCATTATGACTAATAACGACAACCAACTTATCACCATATTTTGTCTTAGCAATTCTCATTTTAACAATGGCATATTTCAGTCCTAGAACTAGTTCTTCTTTCCTGATTGTCTCATTGTATTTATTCATTCTGATTGTATTCATGACTTCCTTCAGCGACTCCATTTATAAGCGGCTGAATTTCTTTAATAAAAATCCAGATCGGTATTCATCACATCATCAAATTAAAATCACCTCAATGTACCCAACAGTTTTATCTCTAGTGCGGATAAAGCTCTTTGGGCAAGCAAAAAATAGAAAATCTCTTTGCGCATTAGCATTCACATTACAAAACAGTTGGTTCCGGAGAGATTACAGGCCCCGTTGGCATAATGGTCTAAGTCATTGCAAGCTTAGTCATCATTGCATCAACGATGTCGTGAGATCGAATCCCACTACCAGCAATCCGTTGATAGTGAGCGATGGCGAACAAAAAAAAACTCAGAGGGTTTCCTCCCCTCACGGGGCACCCCAGACTCACCAAAAAAAAATAAGACGACGAATAAACATCTTCAATCTTCAGAGTCTGGGGTGGGAGGTTTTGCAAAAATTTTATATTTTTGGTAAATTTTCTTGTTTTCTTATAGATTCATTCTTACAATATTTAACTTCTACGGTAAACGAATAATTTCTTTTCCAATTCTTCCATTTATAAAATAATAAAATTGTTTCAAAAATTATTTGACTGAATGAAAACTTCGCGATTCGGAACACACGCGCCACCTGCGAAACTCTACTTGCTCTTTCTTGATCGGTTGGAGATATTTAGGTGGCGCTTGCTCTATGAAACGCAAAACTCAAGAGTCATCTCGGAAACTGTGCTGTCTGTGTTTCTCGATCGGTCGGAGATAATTAGGTAGCGCTTGCTCTATGAAACACATATTGAAACCAGTGATTTTCTTTACGGCTGAGAAAAAGCAGTCGAGAGAAATTCATTAATAAAAATATCCCCCTATTAAATGATGGAAACTGCAGAGGTTATTCAGCGTTGTAAAACCATTATATCAAACAACGAATCGGTTATACGAAGTTTACCGCAATACCGAATTAATGAACTGCGGACATATGCGAAAATTAATAAAATCAAAACAAATGGAGCTAAGAAACATGAAATAACAAATAGTATAATAAACCATCTTAATAAGAATATTTTGCTAGCTGAAGATACAATTAATATTCGACGTAGAAACGAAAGAATCCATAATAAGAACAGACCATCCGACTATAACCCAGAACCGAAATTACGAACAATTCTGGAAGATGAGATAAAAGAAAATAATATCGCCATTAAGAAAATAAAACAAGAATACAATGGTAACAAAGAAAAAGAGACAAGTGAATTAAAGAAATTTCTGAAAAACAAGAACCTATCAACTCGCGGAAACCGAGAAGAAGTACTAAAAAGAGTTGGAGAATACTATAATAATATTATTAAAAAACATGAAGATACTATAAAGAAAAATAGAGATATCATTAGAACTCAAGTAGAAAGAAGTGATAAAAATAAACCCAAAGTAGTCGATTTATCAACTCTCTTTATAAATAAGAAACGGATTAAAGAAGAAACTACCATTCCTAATTATTTATTCAAAACGGAAGAAGAGCAGCAGCCTACTATTTCTAGGGAAATTGAAAATTTGTATACCGTAAATGTTTCAGTTGAAAGCAATGGAAGAGATAAACATACTCTTATAGCTTTTGTTTTCGCTGATTTACAACGAAGAATGAATGAAAGATATCAATATAGAGTTCAATTCGTAACCAGGGTTATTTTCTATAGACAGGAGAATGATGAAGAAGTAGTAGTATTTTACAACAGTACTTCTTGGATTTTAAATAAAAATAGCATACTTACTCATAGTCATTTGGATGATAATAACAAGAGACTTAGTTCTTTAAGTAATACTCCTCGATCTGGGCTACAATTTAGTCGGTATGAAGGAATTGATTATAGGATGACACGAATAGAATCGTATATGGGAGGAACGTTTAAAACACTGCCAGATTTCGTAAAAAATAAAAAAGCTTGCCTGAATATTGAAAATAAGGATCAAAAATGCTTTCTTTGGTCAATCTTAGCACATTTATTCCCAGCTAAAGATCATGCAGAAAGAACTTCGAAATATAAACAATATGAGAATGAATTTGATTTCAAAGGGATTACTAACTTCCCAATGGATACAAAAGATATACACAAATTTGAAAATAGATACAACATTAAGATTTGTTTATTTCAAATTGAAAAAGAGAAAATTATCAGAAGTCATATACTAAAAAGTACAATCAATGGGAAAACTGCAAAACATATCATTCATTTATTATATTTCGATAATCATTATGTACTGGTAAAAGATCTGAGCAGATTAGTTGGTCCTCAAATCTCTATAAAGAAAACAAAGACATACCTCTGCACTTATTGCGGAAGACATTTTAAGAAGGAAGAATACATTGAAAAACATGAAAGTAAAAATAATTGCGAAGATCCTGATATTATAATGCCTCCTGAAGGTTCAAGTATACAATATAAAAATATTGCAAAACAAATGAAAGTACCTTATTGCATAATAGCCGACTTTGAGTCTTATAACGATGAATACAACCAGGTAAACGGAAAGAAAACAATAAAAGTAGCTGAACAGAAACCTTTTGCGTACGGATTTCAGGTATGCTGTTCCTTTGATACAAACCAAAACAAATACTACGATTATTTCGGTGAAGACGCTGCAAAACATTTTGTTAAAACCGTTACAAAAGTACCCACAGTAATTGCAAACAAATATTAAAACAGGCAGAGAAATCACACTTATACAGCTGTAGAAATTGCAGAAAAATGGAACACACTAATGGATAAGACCTGCCATATCTGTAAGACTGAAATCACTGAAAATCCCCAATTTGATCACGATCACATGACTGGAAAGAATAGGGGTTCTACTCATACGGAATGCAATATGAAATACAGAATTCCCAAGCATATCCCTGTAGTGATGCATAACTTATCAAAGTATGATTCCCATCTATTTGTGAAAGAGTTGATACCTGATAACGGAATATTTGAATCAGCAGAAAGTTTTATATCATTCTCGAAATCAATAAGTATTCCAAGACAGGATACAGAAATAAGATATGAAATCAGATTCATAGATTCCATTCGATTCATGGCCGCATCTTTGGACAAGTTATCAGCAAATTTAGCTAAATGTGATTGTAGGATACCCTGTGATCATCTAAGAAAGAATTTCAAATTCACATCAAATAGTTTCGAAAAAGATGACGAATTCCAAGAAATAATTAAGAAAGGGGTATATCCTTATGACTGTGTAGATAGCTTAGGTAAAATGGATTGTAAAAAATTACCACCGATAGAAAACTTTTATTCAAGGTTAACGGGGAAAGGTATTAGCAAAGTTAACTATAAAAGAGCGGTGTCTATATGGAAGCAATTTAATTGCGAAGACCTACTGGATTAAACGAAGCTGTACTTAAAAAGTGATGTTTTAATATTGTCTGATGTTGTAGAGAATTTCAGAAATGTATGTATTCATAATTATGATCTGGATCCACTACATTACTTCTCAGCTCCAGGATTAACATGGGATGCTTTCCTAAAGCATTCGAAAGTAGAACTACCGTTATTCTCAAAGGAAGACATGTATACATTCGTTGAAAAGGGGATAAGAGGGGGTGTATCTCAATGTATAAAAAGATACGCTAAAGCAAATAATAAATATATGAGTGATTATAACAAGAGTAAACCATCTAATTATTTAGTGTACTTGGATAAGAATAATTTGTATGCGTGGGCGATGTCACAAAAATTACCAGCGAATGATTTCCAATTCATTCCCATACCAGATGATTTGAAAGAAAGAAATGAATACAGTTCACTCGAGATTATAACCATCTAAAAAATCATATTAACTCGGTGATGCAATTACCGAATGTAGGTGCTATCTATGAAGTAGATTTGGAATACCCGAAAGAACTTTTCAACTTACACAAAGATTTACCATTAGCACCAGAACATTTCAATGGCAATCTATGTACGACCTTATATGATAAAAACAACTACGTAGTTCACCACAGGAACCTAGAATTCTATTTACAAAAAGGTCTGAAACTGAAAAAAGTACATAGAATACTAGGATTCACTGAAAGTGCTTCCTTAAAGGGATACATAGACCACAACACAGCACTTAGAACTAAAGGTACAAATGATTTTGAAAAGGACTTTTTTAAGCTGATGAATAATGCTTGCTTTGGGAAAACCATGGAGAACGTAAGGAAACGAGCTGATATGGAAATAATAACTGACGATAAAACAAGAGAAAAAATAATAAAGAAATCCAACTTTAAATCTGAAATTATTTTCAGTGAAAACTTTTCTGTGGCAAGAATGTCAAAGGAAAAGATAAAACTAGACAAACCAATGTATATCGGTTTTGCTGTACTGGAACTATCCAAGCTCTTGATGTATGAATTCCATTATGATTATATGAAACCTAAATATGGGGATAAAATAGATTTATGTTATATGGATACCGATTCGTTCATATATGACATAAGAACCGAGGATGTCTATGAAGATATCAAACAAGATTTGAATGAGAGGTTCGATACATCTGATTATGCAAAACATAATCCATATGGGTTTCCTAGTGTAAACAAGAAAGTGATAGGAATGATGAAAGATGAATTAGCAGGACAAATTATGACAGAATTTGTTGGATTACGATCAAAAGTATATGCTTATGATAAGGACAACCAAGAACAATCAAACAAAAAACTAAAAGGAATAAAAATGAACATAGTGAAAGAAAAAATTACGATTCAAAACTATAAGGATGTACTGTTTGGTAAAATTGAAAACCTATCTGTAACCCAGTATAACTTAAGATCATACAAGCAAATATGTTTCTAGAAGAACAGAATAAAAAAGCGTTAGATCCTAAGGATGATAAAAGGATAGTAACAAGCGATAAATACACAACTTTACCTTTAGGTCATAAACATTAAATTCAAGTCCCTACTTCAAAAATTCAAGCTTAAAAACTTCAAGTCCCTACTTCAATAATTCAAGTACCTACTTAAAAAATTCAAGTAAATCTTCTAATGAAAAATTCTTCCTAAATAAATGAATGAAAAGGCACCAATAAAAGTGTATGATTTTAGCGAAAAGAGCAACTATCAGAACAAACACGAACTTGCACCTCAGTGGCCATTTCGATTATTAATTTGTGGAAGTTCAGGAACAGGGAAAACCAATCTACTCTTGAATTTAATTTATGAATATATCTGTTTCAACCGAATATACTTGTATGCAAAAGATCTTGAAGAAGATAAATATAAAGAACTGATAGACAATTTAACCACCTTGGAATCAAAATGTAAAACGAATATTTTAACCGTAAGTAATGACCTTAATGATATTATCGATGTTGATGACCTAGACCCTAATTATCAAAACTTGATTATATTTGACGATTTTGTCACTGAAAAAGACCAGAAGAAAATAGAAGATTTATTCATAAGAGAAAGAAAGAAAAATGCTTCAATTGTTTATTTATCACAGAGCTATCATAAAACACCAAATGTTGTAAGACTTCAGTGTAATTATTTCGCATTCTTTCAGTGTTCTAATCCAAAAGAAATAAAATTAATCAGGCAAAATCATGTATCTAATATAGACAATGAGAACTTTCAGAGACAATTCGAGGTTGCAACTAAAGGTTACGGATTTTTCTTCATAGATTTGAAAACAAAAGATAAAACCCTGAAGTACAGAAAAAACTTTGAAAAATTTACTGGATATTTTTTTTTCTATTATAAATGAATAAATTTGGTAATGTTGGAAAAAAGGTTGGTAATGAATCGAAAGTTACTGATGAAAATGGTAACATTAACCTACAAGATAGACGAATTATTAATTTAGGGGATGCGAAAGCAGACCAGGACGCTATTAGTTTCAGATCTATGACTATTATTTTGAATCAATTTAAAGAAGAAATTACCGCAGAACAAGTGGGGATAAATCAATATTTTAGCGAAGATATCAACAGATTAACTGCTGTACATGATTCTCTCGATAATTTATTGGTAAGGATTAAAGATAAAGGGTTATTTGTAAAAGAAATAATTCGAGTTAATGATAAAGAAATTAACGCTGAAAACAAGTTGATAACAAATGTTCAAGACCCTAGAAACAAAAATGACGCTGTTAATTTAGGAACGTTAATTACGTATCTTTTAGATTTTGACAAAAAGCTTCTTGGTCAACATACCCATAACAATATAACTGAAACAAAAATTGCTGACCAACAAACCCATATCGATAATATTGAAAGAGCAATCGTAAACATTTTAAAAAGGCTTCTAGAGCAAAAACCTGTTGACAAACCATTCGTTTCCAGAATAGAAAAAATGATGGCTGGTAAATAAATTTATATGATAAATTATTTTTCTAATAAATGGTTGAAACAATGGAGTATACAGTTTATTTGTCAAAGCTTCAGAAAGGAAAGCTGAAGAAATGCTTTGGCGCTAAACAAAAATGTCAGATACGTGTTAGTCATAGTAGACAGAATGAACGATTGATAAAATTGAAACATGTAAAATGAATAATAAGGGCTGTGATATTGATGTATCATACAAACAGATGAAAGAAGCGATTCAAAAGGGTGGATTACTTCCTTTCCTAATACCGTTGGCAATTACCCTTGGAAAGGCAGCTTTAACAAGCGGAGCTGCTGCTTTGGGTACATTCGCTGGTAAGAAATTGGTGGATAACATAACCAACACAGGTGGGGCGCTAAAACTTCCTGGAACACAAAAAGTTGTAGGTAATGGGGTACGTGGAAGGCCTAAGAAGGAAACCGATGATGTCAACACAGGTGGTGGTGCGCTTACACTTCCTGGAACACAAAAAAATGTAGGTCATGGGGTACGTGGAAGGCCTGAGAAGTCAAAAAACGGGGACATCAAAAAAGAAGCAAAAGTAAAGTAGGACCTCTAACTAATTTTGACATTATGGATGCATTAGGGGATATACCACATTTTAGAGGTGTTTTCTCTATAGATACGCTACCCAAACAAATAAATAGCCTAGAATGTGGTGTCATTAATTATGATAAACTCGGAATGCCTGGAACTCACTGGGGGGCGTAATGTAATCTACCTGATAGTCCTTATGTAGAATTTTTTGATTCTTTCGGTATACCCCCAGGAAAAGAAATAATTAAATATCTAAAAACTTCAAAGAAAAAAATAGCTTATGAAAATCTTGCCGTTCAGAATATAGATGAATTAAACTGTGGATTGCATTGTATTTCCTACATTAAGCACAGTTCGTAGTTTATTCATCTCTCGTCTTTTTGTTTATAAAAATTGTTTTCTAATAAATGGAGATTTATTGTATGAAATGTAAAAGAAAACTGACACTGAATCAATGTTTAAAGCAGTGTCACAGAAAAATAATGTTCCAATGCTGAAAGGTAATTGTGTTATTTGCGGATCGAGGAAAAATCTGTTTTTAAAAAAAACCTCGACGCAGAAAAAGATATTTTAAAGGCGTATTATTCGAATTATTCAGGGGTTGATGATATTCACAGAAAATTAAAAGAAAATGGAGTGAACGTTTCTAAAGATAACATAAAACATGTTTTGCAAAATGAGAATGTGTATACGTTACACAAACCTTCCTATCACAATTTTGAAAGGAGGCGAGTCTATGTTCACCATGTTGACGAGCAATGGCAAGTTGATTTAGTTGACCTCCAGAAATATAAAAAAGCAAATGATAAAACAGATTACATCTTGACTGTTATTGACTGCTTTAGTAAATACGCTTGGTGTGTCCCTTTGAAAGATAAAACGGGTGCTGAAATAATAAACGCATTCAGTCATATCTTTAAAGAAAGAATTCCTAAGAAACTACAAACTGATAAAGGTAAAGAATTTGTAATGAGAAATGTTCAAACATTTTTGAAAAATAACGACATACCCTGGTTTGCATCTGAAAGTGAATTGAAAGCGCAAATCGTTGAACGATTCAATAGAACGTTGAAAGAAAAGTTATGGAAATATTTTACTCACAATAACACTACTAAATGGATTGATATTTTACCTTTATTTGATAGGAATTATAATAACACTTATCATCGTTCAATAAAAATGAAACCAGTAGATGCTAGTAAAAAGGTAAATCAGAAAAAGGTTTCCAATGCTTTGTTTTTTCTCCATGTGATTACAAAGTCACAGGAAATTACAAAGTAGGAGATTTAGTTAGAATTAAAAAAGAAAAAAGTATTTTTGATAAAGGTTATTTACCTAACTACACGAATGAAGTATTCCAGATAGCAACCGTTAGACCTACCACCCCCATTACTTATGAAATATCTGACAAAAGTGGGGAATTAATTCAAGGAGGGTTTTATGAAAAAGAACTTTCAAAGTTTATTATGAAATAAAATTACTTTTATATAAATGGATTCAAGACGTTTGAGTGATATGTTACGAGATGGAGAAAGCAGGGTTTCGGGAATATGCTTCAGAATTAAACGCTCCAGTTGTTACGGCAGAAAAAGAAAACACTAAAGATACCATCAAAAATTTACAAGAAAACGCTGAAGCTATCATCGAAAAATTAGAGGAGGTGGATATTAATTCAAGAAGCCGGCTTCTCAAATTAGGTGAAACGTATAAAACAGCTTTACAAAGACAACCATATCAGATTCCAGTTTCAGAGGTAGAAACGCAGTCAACACAATCGACCGCTTTAGAAGCATCTCCAGATTTACCAACAAGTATCAAAATCGTTGATATGGATCAAGGTGTTGATAACGAGTTATTAAAAGCACTTAATGCAAAATATAGAGAGAATCATACAAGATATAAAGGAGAATATTTTGAGATGCCTAATTATTACTTTGATAACCCAGAGAATATAGAAGATGCTTTGTCTGAATTAACACCTATAAGTCAAAGTTATGGTGGTTTGAAAAGTAAAAATAGTTCTAGTGATAAAATTATGATAAAATTATTTTATTTATTCAAGACTATAAGGATAGATTAAAAAAAAATTCAATCTAGTAGACCCTTTATCAAACAACAAGGAACTGGAATATTTATGAATTGTGATGAAGTGATTAAAAAATTGTACACTTTGATAGGTAGTAGAGTAAACGGAAATACATCTGATGAGGTGAGGAATGAAGCTATTGATATTTTGGATTTGTTAATGCGAAATAAATTCTTAACCAAGAGAGAATACAATTCAATATATAAAAAATATTTCTAAATAAATGGTGTTGTTAAACATTGAAGGTAATGAAAGTATCATTGATATAACATTTAGTCAACCGATTGAACTGAATCGTAATTGGGATTATGAAATAGGTTTGAATCAGTGTACTTTGTGGTATTCGTGGCATAATATTAGTGATAAATTTGAAAATAATACATTTCAATACAGGAAAGATGAAGAGGTGGGTTGGGTGAATGTTACTATTCCTAACGGGATGTATAACGATGATTGTTTGAATTATTTTTTGTGTCAGTATTTTGATACTTCAAAAGATAAATGTCCTATTGTAATCTCATCCAATCCAGCATCTATGAGATTTGTCTTACTATTACAAGAAAAGTATGTGTTTAGATTTAATAGTGAGTTGTGTCAGATTTTAGGCTTTGAGAAGGATAGTGAGATTTCTAAGAAAATTAATGAAGGTACAAAGCTTCCGAATATAACAAGAAGCGTTGATAAAATTCAAATTCACTGCTCTCTTGTAAACAGTTCTATCGTAAACAAAAGTAAATCAGACGTCATTTGGACATTTGTTCCGAATACAGAACCAGGTTGTCAAATTGTTGAGAATCCTAGACAATTAATCTACCTTCCTATTAACACAAAAGACTTTATTTACTCCTTGAGAATGCCAATTACTGATCAGTTGGGAAGACCTATCGATTTGAATGGTGATAACGTTGGATACGTTTTGCATTTGAGAAAAACTTAAAGGATTAGAGAAATAAAATTATTTACCTATAAATTTTGATTAATAATAAACGATTACTTTATAAAAAACAGTATGGAAGTGGAATCGGTAGTATATTCAAAAACATTGCCAGTTCTCAGTTATTTTAAACGTCAGCAAAACAAATAAAAGATGGAGCATTATCAATGTATAATAATATTATTAAACCAAGATTCGAGCTGTTGAAAAACAGAGCAATAGAATACGGGAAAGATCTGATTGATGTAAACAGGAAAGAACTGATTGATGTGATTGGAAATAAGAAATCGATTAAGGATCTTATAGGTACAAATAAAAGAATTTTAAATCAAAGAAGTCAGGACTTGATTAAAACGTTAATGACTGGAAGTGGATTAAAGATTCTGAAATAATTTTTATCGAATAATTTCTTTCTTATATAAATCGCAGTAAATAAAGTTGTCAGTCCGCAATGGAACATTTTTGATGAGCCGCTTGTGGATGATACAGTGGTCAAATATGAATTTATAGAAATTCGAGAAACAGATGTGAATGTATCAAATAAATCAGAGTTTGAATTCGTAACGAAGAAACTGGATTCCTGGTTCTATCCAAGTGAAAGTTATCTTGAAGTGGGTGTAAGAAAAGTTAAAGAGAATGGAGCTACCATAGATGCAACCGATGCCGCTACGTTAACTAATAATGGATTCAATTTATTTAGTACCGCTGAGTATGTAATAAACGATGCTCCTGTTGAAAAAATTAATCATGTTGGTATTGCAACTACCGTTACAAAGTTGATTGAATATTCCGATGATTATTCTAGAAGTGCAGCTAGAAATCATTTCTGGTATAAGGATTATAATCAGGGAACCGATATCAACCCTATAAGTAGTTCATTTACCGTACCTGCAGGTGGAGCACTAGCAGGAACTGTGGTTGTCAGTTCTAAACCCAATCGAAATTATAATAAAGGGTTTGAGAAGAGATATAACAGAACTAAAAACAGCAAATTAGTAAATATATATTTACCATTATCAGAGTTGTTCGGATTCTTGAAGGGAAACAAACGATTTTTTCGAGGTGCATCGCATAGAATTTGTCTAAGAAGAAATGATGATAATAACATGATTGTAAGAAATGGGGATACTAATTGTAAAGTAGTCATTGAGTATTTATCCTGGAAAATTCCTGTCATAGCTCCTAGTATTGAAATGATGAGTGATTGGAAAAGGGTTTGGCAAAGGATAAAAAGTATAATCTGATGTGGGAAGCTTGTAATACTTATAAAGTGATGTTAGTCAGAATAAGGAACACACATGGAAAGTTGTGTCTGTCCTGTAGGAATAGTCCTACAAAAATCGTTGTGATGTTACAGAAAAATGAAAAGCATAACAACCAAAAAAAGAATAATATGGTGTTTGATCATATGAATTTGACGGATATAGAGGTTAGAATTAACGGGGATAAATATCCAGAAGAACCCCTCAAATGCGACTTTGGTGATGAGAAATGCACGTACTCTAATCTGTACAACAGATACATACATTTGGGTTATAAACAATTAGCGTTTGATACTGGTAGTGTAGTCAATATAGAAGAATTTAAAGAAGTATATCCATTATTCTGTTTCGATGTTTCCAAACACGAGTCAAATATTTATAATGGAACAACTGCTGATATTGAAATAAGTATAACATTAAAAGATAATCAACCCATACCATATAATATTTACTGTGTTATATATTATGAAAGAAAAGCTACACTTGATATTATTAATAAAAATATGTATGTGAGTTTGTGAGTTTGGATTTTTATTAAAGAAATTCAGCCGCTTATAAATGGAGTCGCTGAAGGAAGTCATGAATACAATCAGAATGAATAAATACAATGAGACAATCAGGAAAGAAGAACTAGTTCTAGGATTGAAATATACCATTGTTAAAATGAGAATTGCTAAGACAAAATATGGTGATAAGTTGGTTGTCGTTATTAGTCATAATGGCAAAGCATGTGATTTCTTTATAACTCAGAAATATAATGCTATTGCTAACGAATTACTTGCAAAGAAAAATCTGATTTTGCAACCGATTGTACGGGTAAATAAGAGTAAAGAAACATATGTGGATTTAGAACTGTTTACCAGTGATATGATTTAGAATTGTTGTAATAGTTAATAAAATAAGTGTACTTATATATTAGGGTATATTGTATTAGTTTATATGTCTTAAAGGGGTAATATTATCATTTCTTGGCACCTTATTTCGTGTAATTATGAAACTAAAAAATCTGTAAAAAAGGGGTTAATTTGGAATAAAGGATGTTAAAATTTAAGAAATTGATGATAAAATGAGGTTTTGAAATTGAGGGGAGGGTGGGGCAGAAACCCCTTTATATAACTACTAGTGTTCCATCGCCACCGCGGTTTTCTGTCACCGTATGTTTTAGTAGACAATTCTACTAACTAGTTTTCTTCGGTTGTGGCCATCTCTTTTTAGCGCCTTCGTTTTTCAAACTAATTCTGTTAAAAAATAATACGAGAAGGATTCTGATAACATCTTTTGCATTTTTCTAAGTCAGTTTCAGTTTTGTATTGTATATCATTAGGAAACCACTGTCCGAACCAACCCCTTCAAAACTGTCCGAACCAGCCCCACCCTGACTGGAATAAAAAAATGGTGTACTACAGAAAAATTAATTGATCTATCTTTAGAATATGGTAGCAGTGTTCTAACGCCACCGCGGTTTTCCGCCACCATATGTTTTCCGCCAACTTTTAATTCAGGTAGCGCAGGTAGCCTGTGCAAGTAGTTTCAGATTTAAATCTTTAAATGTGAAAAGGGTGTTTGCCGCCACCCAGAAAATCTTACGTCCCCAAGAGGATTAGAGGGTAGCGTCAAATCTTGTCAGACCTAATATTCTGATGGGGAGTCGATCGCCAACCGAATTAAATATCACGGCTAATGAAGTTAAAATGACGTATCAAGAAGGAACGTTTTCAAGAGAAGTATTTCTGCGGGTGATTTCTCACCTTTTGAAATTTGAATATTCTTGGGGCCTTGAGTAGTTGTAGTTGTACAGTTTCTTTAGTTGGACTTAAAATAAATAATATTCGAAAGATTAAGCTCAATCTTCGTATTAGCTAGGATTAACGTAGAGTTAGCGTTGGGTCCGGTGATAGCGCGTTAAGGTACTTCCAGATGTGCTAGGACGATGAAACTTCGCTGGAATATTGGAGATTCAACAAGATTTGCTTAGAAATTGCTACTTCCCAAATCCGATTATTCCTTAAAGTACCAATCTTCCGCAAAGTAAAAAAAATACTTTTCAGCAATACATGGGCGCATCGTCCCCAACCGGGGGCGCTGAAATCGTAAAGCTTTGGGAAATTTGTACAGCACCTTCTGCGCTCCTTCTATACTATTTCGTTCTGGAGTCACTCATCTTCTACGAAAGAAGGAGATTAAAAAGATGAGATCATGTTATTTTAAATATGCAAAGCACCTTCTCTACTTGCCAAAATTATGTCATAACCATACATTGACGGAGAAATTCAAGATGCAAGTGTTACCATTTTGGATTTTTCCTCATCGCTTTCAAAAATCATGGACAACAGGGCCCAACCAGCGCACGACGTCGTCCACTGCTTCCTGACCGAAGATTAAAAATTAAGTGTCATTTCTGTGTGTTTATGTGTTTTGTTTATTTTCTTTGTTTTCTTCATTTACTCCGCCTTCTCAAAATGGTGGGTCATAAATAAATTACTTACTTACTTATGCATTTTCATGATGCCCATCAGCCCATTAGCATTTTTGACTCAAGGGTTTTGCTTACAAATGAAGTTCCAGCTCCCTTAGAGTGTGCATCTCAACCGCAAAGTCGAAACTTACTTTTGATCAATCAAATCATCTTAACCCATGCAAGTGCCATATGAGCTTACAGCTCTTGTTGGAATTCTTGTGCAACACTCCAACTTCTTTGTCTAGTAAGGCTACACGTTTGCATGTTCATTCATGTTAAAAAAATCTTGTCCATGAATGAATGAATGAATGAATTTATTCCCAATAAAGCCCAAGGGCCGTGGCGGGAAACATAACACAATAACAAAAACAAAATATCATAAACTCCAACAACAAACCAAAAAATCAACTTCCATAAAAATAGTTCACGGTGGGCCATAGCTAGCTTCAGGAATCTACCCAGCCTTCGGATCTCACCAAAACACTTACTTCCAATACTTGAAACCAAATCCCTTTCCTCCCAAGCCTCCCGACCAAACACTTCCTTTCTTAGTTCTTTCAACTCCTCACATGTTCAGAACATCAGGAGTAGAGCCCGAGATGAAAAAAGTAAAAATCCTTGAAAAAAATATCCGTGTATTCGAATCTAAGACAGAAAGAAAAGCCGGCTTTTCAATTGAACTTTAAGCAGAAAAAGCGTATTTTGAGGCCTTCTTTAAGTTGTATCGATGCAGTAGTTTTTGGAATTCTTGTGCAACACTCAAACTTCTTTGCCCAGTAAGGCTACACGTTTGCATGTTCCTTTCAGGTTAAAAAAAAAGCCAATTAAGAGATCTGACAGTGCGTTTTTAGCATAATTGTGTAAACATCCGTGTTTCTTTAGCACACATTGTTTGTTCCCTAGCCTTGCCATTCATATGTCGTAGGCTGTGTATGCATCAGTGGGAGGGCAAGATGACATATGTAATATTGTTTGCGGTTTTCGTCGGTAAGATATTCAAAAGTACGAGGCGATTGGGTTGTTTGTTTAGGTGACTTTGAGTTTTGCATCGACTAGTTCCCTAGGGGTTTCCAACTTAAAGGACCCTTCGTACTTGTCCTGCCTTTTCAAATTTCAGTCCTCGTATTGCATATGTAGCAAAGTATGGAACAGTCTCCCTGACAATGTCCGTAGCATTCAGTCGTTTGTCAGGTTTAAGACACAGCTAAAAGTAGTTTTGGTTGATAAATATAATGGAGAATAAACACATTAGGGAATAAATAATATGTGTTTTGAACCGGTTAATTTAAGTATTATGTGTAAAGGTGAGATCAAAATGAGGATAGCGCGACATCCCTGGGTGCTTGGCTTCAGTATTTTATTTAGTTTTGATACAGAAGAGACTCGTTTATTTGTTGATTATTTTGGTGATAACCCCCTATGTAACTGGCCATGGAGGTTTGTAGGGGTCAACACTTACTTTCATCATTTATTTCTGTATTTACAAACTGAACTGAACTTTCAAGTATTGTTCAAATTGGTATACTAAGCTGCACAGGAGCTGTACGCGTCAGTATATACTGTGAGAAGCATGTGACGGACGTGATTAAGAAAAATAGAAATCGATCCTATTTTCTCTTATTCAGCTCTAATCAAATCACCATCTTCTTGGGTTACTCTATCTGGTCAAAAAACGATGACGTCGAAGATCCGTATGCAACTTATTACAACAATTTAAACAACGCAGCGGATGCCTGTATGAGATTATAACCGTAAGAAATCTTCGCAAATCATTCAATGTGCCACAGACTGGTCCAATCTTAAGTAGTACCATCCAGTAGCATCCTGTCTCGCCATAGTAGCATCCAGTCTTGATATTAGTAGCACATAGTAGTATGCAGTAACACGATAGCCTTGAGGTAAGCATGTAGTAGCAACAGTTAGTACTGCATGCTACTTTTTCGTACTACTTCATACTACTATTTTGAGATAAATTTTTCATCGGGATGACGTCGAAGATCCGTATGCAACTTATTACACAAATTTGAACAACGCAGCGGATGCCGGTATGAGATTATAACGTTCAGAAATCTTCGCAATTGTTTTGTTTTGCCCTTTGACTTTTTAGCGCTTTTTCTGCCTGTCACCAGAGCAAACCAAAAGCTTCAAGGGTCGCGTTTTTTACAGATCGACTGGCGATTGAGACTTGTTCCCGGGTTCATCCAGTTGACCGTTTTAGAGCGTGTTCCATCCTACTTACCGTAGTTACCACGCATAACGTCACAAATTCTGCCCTTTTGTCGTCAAGGCTGGAACGACTTTTCTTTTTTCCAGCGGAATATCATGACACGGGTGAATCTGACCAATCACGTGACAGAGATTCGTGGTTACTATGCTTATCACGCTCCCGAGCGTGGTAAGCAAATAGTTACTATTAGTTACTATTTCGACAAGGCTGGAACGGTCAGCGTAGTAACTTTTCGTGAGGTTGGAACGGATTTAGTAACTAATAGTTACTATTGGTACGAGGGTGGAACACGCTCTTTGTCGCTTGATAGGGGGGCGAGAACAAGCCTTCGAAAAACGGTCTACAAAAACGTCTCCCCTTACATCCCCACAACTCTTCCCTCGGCACTCTCTGAAACTGCTGCAGTACTGGTGCTTCCTGAGGTGTAAATTGTACGTTTTTGGGTCCACATGTTTCAGTTTTCAAAATTTGGCACCAAGTTTGACTGGACCTCCACGAGAAAGGTGCATCGGATCGACTGTTGACTTTGTTCCCAGTCGATGTCCAGTCAAGCGACAAAAAATGGATCGACTGGACCTCCAGTCGACAGTCGATCGCAAAAAACGGCAACTTTCGTTCCAAGCGATCGCAAAAAACGCGACTAAGGTCCGCCGACAAGTTTTCGACAGTAAGGGAATGAGTAGCTTCGCAATTGTATCGTTTTGCACCTTCGAATCTTTAGCGCTTTTTCTGCCAGTCACCAGAGCAAACTCATTCTTTCAGAAGTAAGGGCATGAGTAGCTTCAAAATGTCGGTTTTCAATTTGCAAGTCTTGGTAGGCCCCATAAGCCTACCTTGTGTTTCGGACTCGTTTTCTTTAACTTGACTTTTCCAGGGTTTTTTTTATCATGGCGCGCAGGTTTAAACTTTAACTGAAAAGGGTCAAGACCCGACAGTCTGCTTACACATCACGTATTCACTTAAATAGGCCCGAAAACCCGATAAAAGTGCGTTAACTCCGTTTGTCCGCTGTCCATAGGTAATAGATTTCATCGAATGGACTTAATCTTTCGGATTCGTGGTACCTCTAGGCGCCTGTTCCTCTATGTTTGAATTATTTAGCAACTAACCAACTGAAATATAAAGCAATTGCCGCAAAATATACGCCGGCTTATCGCCTTTAATCCTGCAAATGCAGGTTTGTTTTCTAATTCAAAATCTCCGCGTCTGGATGAATTTTGGGTTGTCGAGCAAGCAGCGCACATTCTGAACGTCATTACTAGAGGCTCGGGTGAAAAAATGCAAAATCCCTTAGATTGATCAAAACGATTCAGGGTAGGGCCTATTAAAAAATCAGATGTAAAAATAAGCTGCCTTTTTAGTTAAACTTTAAACATTTTGCATCAAATCTCCGCTTCGAAAAGCAGGAAGTCCGGACGGACTCGACAAACGCCAACAAAAACAATTCGCCAGTTTACACGTGGCAAGAATTTGCATTTTGCAAAAAAAAACGCTATTTGTGGACCATTTGCCCTAGTGGGAGCCTGATCTGCCTCGAAGGATTAAAGGCGATAAGCCGGCGTTTATTTTGCGGCAATTGCTTTATATTTTAGTTGGTTAGTTGCTAAATAATTCAAACATAGAGGAACAGGCACCTAGAGGTACCACGAATCATTACTTTACGGGTCATTAGAGTGAAGCGAGTGTCCCACCGCCACCGTATGTTTACCGTAACCCAGGAAATCTTGCATCATCAAGAAGATTAGTTGGGTCAGAGGAAATGGTCAAATATTTTGGTAGGCACTCCGCCACCTCCAACTCAGTAGTGCAGGTAGCTGGTTCACGTAGTTCCAGCATCTAAATCCTTAATTACGAAAAGGGTGTTTACCGCCACCAACGCTAACTTTGCCTTAATCCTAGCTAATACAAAGACTGAGCTTGATGTTTTAAATAATTATTTATTTTAGGTCCAGTTAAAGAAATGTGTCAAATTTTGACAAATGACATTTTGACACATTTGGCACATGTGTCCAATTAAAGAAGCTTGGAGAATCTCCCGTATGGAAATAATTCAAGTCGTTGTATTATGGGACATTTTTCCAATCGTAAACAATTGAAAACAATTGGAAACGATCGTAAACAATTGTTTTTTTACCATTGGAAACAGTTGTTTACGATTGTAAAAGGTTGTTTCCAGTCGTTTGCGATTGTAAACAGTTGTTAACGATTGTTTTCAATTGTTTGAGATTGGAAAAATGTCCCATAATAAGATGACTTGAATTATTTCCATACCAGCTGGTTATGGGGGCAGTCAGGCCCGTGCTCTTCATGGGGCTTAGTAACGATTAATTTTCCGTTCCCACGTAAAATGGCCCTGGCCTTACAGATATGTTTCAAGCAAACATAGTAAAAATTGTCATTCTTCCTGGTCTTGGGCCGATACGAGAAACCCTCAACAATGTAAACGTCATTTTCTTTCACACTTTCACTTCCTTCACTCACTCTTTGTTTTAACTATTTCCGTGATTATTTCTCATGTAACTCAGTTGGAGCTCTGCAGTTATAGTTGCTCTTTTAAATACTTTTAGATCAGTTGGTGACTGACAATCCCAAAGGAGTTATATCATAAGCATTCTAGCACTTGCAAGGTCTAGACCCCCCCCCCCCCCCAAGACCCAAGATGAAGCCACGACTCGATCCGACCGCTGGGTCATTTAGCGGCGCGGGTAGGAAGCGCCCGACATGGGAGGCTGGGATCATAGTTTGACTACGGATCTAACAAAATGTTTTTATTGTATCAGGCATATGGAAGATGTGTAGAAAAATCTGTTTTCTGTGTTTTCTATCTGTTTTTTCTTGTTAATTCCCGTAAATCCAAAGAATTAAGGATGTAAACTAGATAACAATGAACAAACGCCGTAAATTATACTAAATTCGTTACAGTGATCTCTTGAAGATTCTGAAATTGAGCTAAATAATATTCAGCTTTCGAGACCAAAAAATGTCAAACTGGCCGATGATTTCTTCTTCCGACATATGTAAACGTCCACATGGTGATATACTTAGTTGTTTTAATCCTCTTACACGCCACTCGATTTTCTCGAAGGTTTTAGTAATCTTTTTACCACCGCCAGGAGATCAATGAATAGTTAATTAGCAATGGCGCATTTGCTTTCGGGGGTGAATTGTGTTCAAGTAATTTGTGGATGACGTTGGCTACCGTGAGGATTTTGGGAAAAACAAAGGTAACTTTGTATTTGTAAAAATCCGACCCATCGAACAAAGATGGTGTCTCCCACCTTCTATGCCCATGAATCAAAGACATTAATTGTGAATTGAAATTCCTAACTTGTGTTTTCTGAAAAAATCTCTCTTTGGTCATTTACATTTCATGATAAACACATTCATTCATTCATTTTAACAGTCGAAAACGTCAACGTTTGAGTAACCGCTTCCGGAATACTGAAGCTTTGCATGCGGTCACACATTGACCCCCTTCAGTTTGCCAATACACATACCAGTTTCGCAGGTGGAACCAGAATCCTGATCTATGGGTTGAGTCGCATAGTTGACCGTCTTAAAATTGTAAAAGCACACGCAGACCAGTTCTACAGATGGTGCCAGAATCCTGTGGCTGTTTTTTTACTCTTCTGGAATTTGGAATGATTTGAAAGAGCAAACCTACTAGTTTCCAAAGCCTGGATGTATTTTAGGTCTGTAGCCTTTTGGAAACCGAGACATGCATTCAAATGTATGTTTACTCATCGAACAAGAGCTGAAATCGAATAAGGCACATGTATTGTAGCTAAGGATTGTATACAGGCATATACGACATTTTCAGTCGTCGACTGTCGATCCCCATCCTGATCGGATCGCAAGTTCGAGAGTTAATCCCCCCTCTAACTCACCCGCAGTGCCCGGATCCGGTCCGGAAATGTAAATGAACACATATGGGGGTCTTGAAAGAGCCCTCCGACCTTGACAGCTAAAATCTTAGCGGAACTACCCGTGCAAGTGCCGTTTGAGCTTTCAGCTCTTGTTGGCATATTTAGGCTAAGCTCTGCGGGGGATGATACGGCTTCGTATCCTATCCTATGCTAATGTCGATGAGAAAGTCGAATTTGGAGTTTTCACTGGGAAACTTACTTTCGATTAAATTCTGTTCTATTAAGATTCCTCTGGTTGACCGACAGTATTCTAATATTATAATATAGTGCCAAAAATATGTCTCCCGCCATATCCCTGGTGATATTTCGTCATTCAGAGACAAAACAAGAAGATCTTAAGTTTTACGGTAAAGATTCAAGTTCGTATTCCCTCGTTACCATCTTTGTTGGAGCATTTTTGAGATGAACAGCCGAAAATGAAGACTACCATGTATGGGCTAGGCTTCTCGTGAATAACGCGTGTCACGTGTAAAGATTTGTACATGCTCATATAAGTGCCGTTAATCCATAAATGCGGTAGTCTTGCTAGGCTGTAAGAGAAGTTGCCCGGAGTCGTCATGGAGCAAATGCTATGTTTTCGAGTTCCTTCTGCCGTCGCCATTTTTTTTTTTTGCTTGACTGTAGGCTACCTTTGTCTAGATATCCCTTCAGCCCAAGCTGACTGCGAATCATATTTGACGGTGCAAAATGGATAAGTCAGCTACATTTTAGTAGAGCTATATTTCGGCCCTTCTTGGCAAGGGTCCTCTTCAGGCTCAAGCTGGGAAATGAACATGAGCGGCTTTAGCCGGAAGAGGACCCTTGCCAAGAAGGGCCGAAGTATAGCTCCGTCAAATACCTTTGTCTCATTTTCATTAATTTGTTAATATTGATTTGCTTCAGAAATCTGTTTACTAAAAATTGGGGCTGAGAGATGGGCCTACACGATCAATTAGTAGGCTATAGATACGATAGGATTAGTGGTGTTTATTTTATTCTATTTATTTGCCGTGGCCCTCGGACTTTTTGCATCTTAGATTATGTTCTGTTCTGTTTGTCAGCAAGCGGTATGATGCGTTTTCAAATCTTAGTTGCGTTCATTTCGCCAGCCATTTATCGATTGCAATTTGCTACTAATTTGTCGCTTTGAAACTTGACGTAGAAGTTCAGCTTCCGGTTTAAGTCCGGCCATGAAAGGGTCATACCAGGGACCCATAAATTCCCTGTAATGACTCGCCATTCAGGGGGCTTGTCAATAAGAGATTTCTGATGCGCTCTTGACCGAGCGTCAGATAGTTCGAGAAATACCCACGGGGATAAAATAACCGACTATCCAGATAGACATTTTTTTTCGCAGCTGCTGTGCTGAACTAGGAATATTTCTCTGTAATGGAAGAGTATCCTGGATCTTTTGTCCTAGCTTAAGGATCATTTACACGGCAGGTATTTTTCCCCGGAGACGAGAAGTGAAAGTGTTCACACGGTACTCGGATTTTTTTTCAAGGAAGAGTACTGTTATGTGGCAATAAATTACAAGGTTGTAAGGCTCAGGATATCTCTCTACAATGGATACCAACATGTGTCCATTTGGACCACTTTTTACATGGGCATAATCAAAATTATTCCTCGAAAATCCAATTTTATTGTTGCTGACGTCGAAGAATACCCTTCGACAAACAAATACCCGGGTAAAAAGTTCGCGAAATTGAAGTCCAAAATACCCGGGTTTTTGTTGCTGTTGCGGGGAAAAATACCCACGGAGTACGGGTAAATACCCTCCGTGTAAACGTAGCTTTAGGTACCTGGTGGCATGCTGAATTGCCCCAACAAATTTTGTCAATCTGAGCAAGAACGCCGATTCGACCCAAGCGGAATTTTTGGAAATTAGGTGAGGCTCGGGCAACATAGCAACATAGAAGCATAGGAAATGACAAGCCCCCTGAATGGCGAGTCATTACAGGAAATTTATGGGTCCCTGGTCATACTCAATAGTTCTCAAGTTTCGTATGAAACTTTGAGCAAGAAAGATACTAAAAATGAAAGAAGACATTTAAAATATTCGTAAGGATTTGGTGGTTACAGAGTGACGTTGAAAATTGTTTAGAATACTACCAGTAGCCCATCTCCTAGAGCTCATTCATTACTTATAACTCTCCCAAAGTGAAAATCTACAAATCGTACCTTAAAGAACTAGGCTACACAAAAATGAACTACTCTTATTATTATTACTGCGTTATTGTCCGTCAGAGCATGCTGTTGGAATATGGGAATTAAAGATTAACCAAAAGGAGCTAAGACCCGACAGTCTAGTTACACATAACGTATTCATAAATAGGCCTGAAAGCCCGATACAAATACGTTTGTCCGTTGTGCACGGATAATGGATTTCATCAAATGAATTTAATCTTAAGGATTTTTGGTAGCTCTATGCGCCTTTCCCTCTAAGCTTGAAATATTTGCCAACTAACCAACTGAAATATTAAGCTATTGCAAAAAACAAGTGGGCACTTATCGTCTTTAATCCTGTAAATGCAGGCATATTTTCAGAATCAAAATATCCGTGTCTGGATGAATTTTGGGTTGTCGAGCAAGCAGCGCACATTCTGAACGTCATTACTAGAGCCTCGTTTAAAAAATGCAAAATCCTTTGGGTGAAAATGTTTCAGTGTATTCAAATATCAGATGTAAAAATAAGCTGTTTTTTTTTTCAGTTAAACTTTGAGCTGGCCTCAAAATTCGATGTTTCTACTACTGGCGAGTAGAAAAAATATAAGAAAATACCCACAATCGGGTCTACAACTGACTAATACCTAGACCATATACTTATATAAAAATCTACGTCATTTAAAAATAATTAGCATACACTATCCTAAATGAATTCTACCCAACACTATACGCAACGCAACGCATTATGGTATATAAGTGATGTAAGTGATTTAAAATCTGCGATTTTTGAAAATCAGCTTCGAATAAGTCGTTCTTGCAAGTATTATCACTATCCCCTTTTTCGCCAATGTTTACAGCGACTGGTGAGAAATGTATCCATTCAGTTAATTTTAAGTATGTATTTGTGTTTCTGTTCTTACTCGTAATTGCGCAAAAACCTGGGGAGGGGGGGGGGGGGGGTAGCGGCGGCGTTCCGGGTCGATAGCTCGGCTTAAAAAGGTCAGAGTTTGGTGAGATACTTTTGTAAAGTCCATTTTTTGCAACTGCGTGTCATGATTTTGTCAAATCACTTTTCTTCTCGCAGTTTTTATGGCACTTGCAGCCTCTGGCTCAAGTGCCACATACCGATCACAATTCCGTCTGTCGGTCGGTCCGAGTTTTTTGTCACACTTTTCCGAGTTAGGGTACTTCCAGATGTGCTAGGACAATGAAACTTGGCAGGCATATCAGGGACCCGACCAAACTAGCCTGGAAATAATCAGTTTCCCGATCCGACCATATGCGGGGGAGTGCGGGGCGCTGGAAACTTGAAAATTTAGGGCATTTTGTCACACTTTTCCGAGTTAAGGTACTTCTAGATGAGCTAGGACAATGAAACTTGGCAGGAACATCAGGGACCCGACCAAACTAACCTGGAAATAATTAGTTTCCCGATCCGACCATATGCGGGGAAGTGGGGGCGCTGGAAACTTGAAAATTTAGGGCATTTTGTCACACTTTTTCGAGTTAGGGTACTTCCAGTTGTGCTAGGACCATGAAACTTGGCAGGCATATCAGAGACCCAACCAAACAAACTTAGAAATAATCAGTTTTCTGATCCGACCATTTTGGGGGGGGGGTGGAGGGCAGGGGAATCCGGGAAATTGAGAAGTGTGTAACTTTCGAACGGGTGATCGGATTGTAATGAAACTTCAACTGAATAGAATATATATCTGTAGTGTCCCGTTTAAAGTCTTGACCGGATTCGGTAGCCAGGGGGGATTGGGGGCGGGGAGACCGGAAATTTCATGAAACGGTTAGAATAGAGGGATCGGAGGGAAACTTGCTGGGAAGAACAAGCATCTGCTCTAGATAAGTCCTTTAGACCATTGTACTGGATCCGGACACTTATGGGGGGGGGGGGAGGGGGTTTCCCGGAATTCCGGTGATGGTGGTTTTGGGGATTTTCACGATGAAACTTGGCAGGGATATCAGGGACCCGATCAAACTGACTTCAAAATAAAAATTTTGTCGATCTGATAATGGCGAGGGGAGTGGAGGGAGGGGAATCCGAAATTTTCAGTCATGCGTAATTTTGGAATGGGTGATCGGATTCGAGTGAAATTTAAGAACTGAACAGAGGACATTTCTCCGGTGATCTTTTTCATATCCGGACCGGATCCGGCAACTATTGGGGGGGGGGAATACGTTACCCGTTTAGAATGGAGGGATCGGGATGTAACTTTGTGGGAAGAACAAGCAGATGCTCTAGGTAAGTCATTTACTAATCGGATTGGCTACGGGCACCGTGGGGGAGCTGGGGGGGGGGGACCGGAAATCTCGAGAAACGGTTAGAATGATGGGATCGGAGTGAAACTTGCTAGGAAGAACAAACATCTGGTCCATGTAAATCTTTTACATAATTTGACTGGATCGGGACACTCGAAGGGGGGGGGAGGAGGGGGTTTCCCGGAATTCCGTTTTTTGGGGGATTTTCACGACGAAACTTGGAAGGCATATCAGGGACCCGGTCAAACTGACTTGGAATGAAAAAAAATCCTCGATATGATAATCTTGGAGGGGGGGGGGGGGTGAGGGAGGGGAATCCGGAATATTGAGTCATGTGTAACTTTGGAACGGGTGATCGGATTTGAGTGAAATTTAATATTAAACAGAGGACATTTTTCTCTGGTGATCTTTTTCATTTCTGGGCCGAATCCGGCAATTATTGGGGGGAGGGCGGAAAATACTTGACCCGCTTTTGACTGGTGTGATCTGGATCGAACTTCGTGGGAATGACAAACAGATGCTCTGGATTAATCATTTACAGAACTGGATTGGCTCCGGGTATTGTGGGTGGAGTTGGAGGAGGGGGGGGGGGGTCTGGGATTCCGATGATCGCGCGTTAAGGTACTTCCAGATGTGCTAGGACGATGAAACTTCCCTGGAATATTGGAGACTCAACAACATTTGCTTAGAAATTGCTACTTCCCAAATCCGATTATTCCTTATAGTACCAATCTTGACCGCAAAGTAAAAAAAAATACTTTTAAGCAATATATGCATTTTCATGATGCCCATCAGCCCATTAGCATTTTTGCCTCAAGCGTTTTGCTTACAAATGAAGTTCCAGCTCCCTTAGAGTGCGCATCTTAACCGCAAAGTCAAATCTTACTTTTGATCAATCAGATCATCTTAACCCATGCAAGTGCCATATGAGCTTACAGCTCTTGTTATTATTTTTGGGGTTGGGGTTTCAGGCCTGAAGTCTTGGCTGGTGTTGATGGGGACGTATGTAACTATCGTGATAGGTTTATTTCAATCAAAAGCCGAAGATTGGATTAGGATTAGTATGTCCGTCTTTTGTTATGGGCTTTAATTTAATTTCATTGAAATCACTGATAAATCACATGAACCCTTTGCGTCGCTCCTTAGATTTATCGACCGGTTTGATGGTGACGTGTGTGTAACTATGGTGATAGGTTTATTTCAAGCACAAACCGAAGATTGGATTAGGATTAGTATGTCCGTCGTGTGTTGTTGGCTACAATTTAATTTCAATGAAATCACTGAAAAACCACAAGAACCCTTTGCGTCGATCAGTTTCATCAACCGGTTTCTGCCACTTCGCAAACTTTGTGAGTTAGGTGATTGGTAGTCTTATAACGTCACCAGACAGGTTTCTCGCTATTTTCTTCTTGTACTAGTTTTAACGGAATAAATTAAAAGACTGCAGAGGTCGTTGGCCGAAGACTCCAAGGATTTTTGCTAAATTGGCTTTAAAGCTTTAGTTGGCGATGAACCCGAATTTGTTGAATTCGGCTAACGTGCCCAGCTTATAATTAACTTCCGGGATGCCAGCGTGTGTAACCAGTTTAAAGGAACAGAAAACTTGACTCAAACTTGACTCGGGAGCTAGCTGACATATCAAGAATGAACCCTGAGTCGATATTGAGAGTAAGAAAAACTCTCGTTACGAATTCGACTTTTGAGTTAGTAGAAAAAAAGCAAAAGGTTTGTGTGCCGGGAGTAGGAATCGAACGCACGACCTCTTGACTACTATCCCGATGTGTGGCCAAAGGCGAACTTGTACAGTGCATAAGTGCATAATTACAGTGCATAAGGGGCAAAGGCCTGCCAGCTAGCTTTGGGAACACTAAGGAGGGGGTTCGAGATAACAAAGAAGGGGGGTCCTGTCGACAATAAGTCCCTTTATCTTTATCTAAGCCCCCCAGGTCGGTTTGATGGCCGAAAGTTGCGTAGTCAAGTTTCTGTGCCTTTAAAGTATGAGTGAGTTGATGGCTTGTAAAAAGGGAGAAGCTAGTACCGGTGGACAGGCGTGATTATTGTAAACTAATGTACCTTTCCTTTCTGAAAAAAATAACCTCATCCGTCTTGACTCATAACTAACAGAAAAATTATCAACTCTTCATGCCAATAATATTCCGTCGATCCCGTAACGTCCGTTCATTGAGTCGAACAGTACCACTCATAATCCACTTTTTTTAATAAATTACACTTTAATAGACGACACTCTTCTAAATATAACATATCTCATTCACTTATATTTTGTATGCAAAAACTACAACCAATTTCTCTACATTTCACACTCCATTCATGGGGTAATGCATCCATTGGGTCAATCAGTAGCCTACACGATACTTCAGTGGACACACCTTTCCTTCTTTAAGATGTTGATGCTAGGCAGATATGGTATGAAAAGCTGAGAAGAAATTAAATCCATATTGGTGCTATTTTTGTCCATATGGGTGCTTCCGGTTGGCGCCACTAAATGATCTCACGGTCGTACTGAGTCCTGGCTTGAACTTATATGGGGGTGATCAAGTACAACTGTTGAATTACTTTAAAACATAGTCGGAAACCTACACTGTTACATAATTTTGATTTTCAGTAACCAGCGTCACTTGCCGCATACCAAGCCTCTATCATGTTTTACCAGTCGCTATCGGGCCATAGGTATCCCCCTAAACAAACAAAAAACCTGGTAGTGGTTCTTTAAAGGACCTGTCTTACCCATAATACTAACGCAACCTACTTCAATCAATCAATCAATCAATCAATTTATTTAATTCGTGATATTACACATCACATAATAAAATTACACTAACACATGAATTTTCTTACTAAATATATACAATCATTTTAGCCATTCGGTGGCTCGGGGCAATAGCACAGTCGACGGAAAAGTCGGTAAAAATGTCCAGAACGGCATTCTGCATTCTCACGAATTGCCTTTAAAAGTGGATTATCGGAAACGGATTTATTTAATTCGTGATATTACACATCACATAATAAAATTACACTAACACATGAATTTTCTTACTAAATATATACAATCATTTTAGCCATTCGGTGGCTCGGGGCAATAGCACAGTCGACGGAAAAGTCGGTAAAAATGTCCAGAACGGCATTCTGCATTCTCACGAATTGCCTTTAAAAGTGGATTATCGGAAACTTCTAACCTTGCAACAAAACTAACTATCGCTTTCCGCCTCATAACATCAAAAGATTCAGTTTCATTTTCTAAAAACATTTGACTAGCAGAGTAACGTCGATTACATGAAAGGAGATGACGGAATGCATTGTTAAAACAAACTTTTAGTTTACGCATCGTCGTCTCACGATAGTTATCAAAAAGTGGGAGACAGTATAGATGTGTGCAATACGTCTTAAATAAAAGAATTCTAACCGACACAGTATAAAATTTAAAATTACGAATTAAGTGGTTCGCACGCGCGCAAAGAATCACTCCATATATTTCTAAACCCGAGACCCCAATTCGTACAATACATTCTAGCCCCTCTAACAAAACCACGCCGATTTTCTCACTTGCCGTGTTTTGCTACCTTCGATGTGTAGGCCTAACACACTGTCGACAGTTTTCTGCGAGAAGTTTTTCCATCAGAAAAAACGGGTATGTAAATTTTTCCCCTGTTTTCGCTGTAAGTCGACGGGTCTCGGAAAAGGCTTAAAACAGCCAAAACCGTAAGGGTTATTTGTTGAAAGCACAGCCTAGTTTTAAAGTATTCAAATATTTTAAAATACTGTAAGTTGAATAGTAAATAGTGCGAGAGGTCCTTTCAAGTTTAACTGAGAAGGCAGCTTATTTTTGTATTTTGGACTTAAATAGACATGAATTATTTTGATTCTGCTTAGGGTTTCTCATTTTTCACTTTAGGCTCTATTAGTGACGTTGAGAATATGCTCTGCTGGCCTTACGAATATACATGAATTATTTTGGTTCTGCTTAGGGTTTCTCATTTTTCACTTTAGGCTCTATTAGTGGCGTTGAGAATATGCTCTGCTGGCCTGAGGAAACAAAGTTCACCTCGACGTGGGGAATTTGAATTTCAATAAAAGCTAGCATCTCAATGGCTAACGCAGTGAAGCTTGGAAAATGTTTGAATCCAGGTTGTAAGGTCACTTCTGAAAAAGCCCGTTTTTGTTCGTGACCAAAAAGGTTTTTCTTCGGCAATGGTTTACCGTTTTCGTTGCTAAACATTTCAAGCAGAGAGGTGCTAACATATAGAGGTATCAAACATCCGAAAGACATTCGATGAGGATCGATTATGAGCGTGTTCCACCCTTCTAACAATAGTAACTATTATTTACTATTTATGCTCCAACCTACTGAAAATTTACTACGCTGACCGTTCCAACCCTTCTCAAATAGTAGCTAATAATAACTATTTGCTTACCACGCTCGGGAGCGTAGTGCGCATCGTAACCCAGGGTTGGTCACCAAAAGTAACTTCTTACACCTGGAAAGTAACCCAAAAGTATCTCAAAGTAACCCAATGTAACCTAATGTAACCCAAAGTATAACCCAATGCAATGTAACCCATCGAGCTGGATGGCCCGTTCACCTGTTCACCCGTGCACGCGAAAAGGACAAAAAGATCGTCGGCATCCACGCGAAAATGTCCGTCGAGCTCTACGGAAGGTCGACGGGACCAGAGCCACCACGTTCCATTCCCTTACAGATTTTCATCGGGTCTCCAAGCATATTTAAGTGAATAAGTGATTATAATCCAGACTGTCGTATCTCAGTCCTGTACGGTTAAGCTTTCCCACATGTAAATAAAGTTTATTTTCCAGTATTCGACCAAACTTAAAAGCCGAATTCCAGTATGCGACCTACTTTAGAAACTTTGCTGGTTTTCTGAGAGAAACGAACTTGTTTCCAGGCTCGCGCAGTCCCCTTGGTTTTGCATTGAATAAAAGGAAAAGATGGGAGAAAAAATCAGATGTAAATATTGTTTATTCCTTTTTTAAGTGAATAAATGGCTGGAGAAGCACGGAGAAACTTGCATAACTGCTGTTGTCATTCTTTCGGACCATGGCAATACTCAAAAAAAGAAAAAACACACCAGAACACAAATATAATGCGCAAAAGCCACTACCACGCAAATCTTTCACGATGTGCCGTACCCACACGGATGTACCTAGCATAACTTTTTACCATTACGAAATTCTTATTATTTGAAATCCCCAGAAACCAATCCTCGTCCCCTTTCTAAAATTAAAAATATCTCTATTCTTATGTGCTCGCAATTTCAGCAATTAATTCAAATTATTCTGTAATACAGATAATTCTAAGACCACTTAAAAACTATTTGATTTTTTTGCCATTTTTTGCTCCGGCTCGTTGCTTGTGAGAAACCTCATACTGTGTTTGAATGAGACCTAAACACGCCGGGGATAGGCTACAAAGGAAGACACGTTACCCAAACGAATCCTCGGAATTTATAATCCTCTGTAAACCAATTAACAAAGTTGGTTGTGGTGACGTTTCTGCTTCATCACTAGGCACGTGGCTTCGTTGGGATGAAGAGTTAGTCCTCAAAATATTTAAGCAAAGAGGAAACAGTTGCGTTTTTTGTCTCAGTTCTCCTTCCCATTCTCCTCACAATTCTCCTATTTCGCGTTTTTTTTTTTTGGGGGGGGGGGATCCCAAAACATAAGTGATACCTATGACATCGCAAAAGTTGTCCGTCTGTAAGCACGATAACTCCCGAAGGGAATGAGATATTTTTATGAAACTTGATGTGAGGGCTCTTTGGGTCAAGAGTAAGGTCGAGTTCGTAGATGGGATTTGTAGCCCTATATTTAGGGGTGGGGGAGGGGATTTAAGCTAAGGGACAAACAAAATATTTTTAAATAGCTAATGTGATAGTCGATTATGGGGTAAGAAGACATGCTGAACACGATGGTGAAAGCCATTTTCTCGCCGGTCAAGTAGTTAGCCCGGAATCCGGCCAAAACCGGAAAGTTTGTTAAAAGTAGAAGTTTTATTTGAAGTTGATTAGATGTTCGATTCTGGGGTAAGAAAACATGCTGAAAAGTTTTTTCTACCCGGACCACTTGATCGCCCGGAATCCGGCTTAAACCGGAAAATTTGTCAAAAGCAAAAGTTTGGTTTGAAGTTCTTTAGATGATAGATTTTAGAGACGTTGAATCTGTATATGACAATCATTTTTTACCCAGACATTTACAATTTAAAGTTTTATTTGAAGTTGATTAGATTTTCTTTATAGGGATAAGGAGATACGCTGAATCCCTACTATAAACTTTGATCTGTATCCAAATATTATAAGGAAAAATATTAATTTGTTTGAATCAAATATTACATTTTTGGGATCCCATCGAAACCTTTGGTCTTGTTACTACTGAGACCAGAACCGAATCGAGAACTCCGCAATTCTGCGAAGTTGAGAAGTTGCTTTGATAGTCACTTTTCGATTCTTGTTGTCCGTTTTCCTTCGTGATTGGTCAATAAAGGGGGATGTTCCATCCGTACAAACAGGTAGCCTATTGACAGGTGGCTAAATTATTTTTTTTGCCAAAAGCGAGGACTGAGACCATTTGTACGAAAATTGAATAGAACCGAAAACTGAGTGCTCAGATCAAAAACGCAACTGGTGTTTGACTAAGCACTGATGAATTCGAGGGGTTGCGCACTGGTGCCTCATGGTGTACAAGGTCCCTGCCTCATGCCTGCCTCACGGGCCTCATGCCTGCCTCACGGGTCTCATGCCTTCCTCACGTGCCTCATGCCTGCTTCACGTTCCTCATCTGCCTCTGCCTCATGGTGTACACGAAATCGGCCAGTGCGCAACCCCTCGGATGAATTTTTCCGTAGCGGGGTACGCACTTCCGTATCCAATTGACTTGCAGTGTCATTGCTATTCTTAAACGCAGACCGTCGTAACCGTAAGGAATGAGTGAATCTTCTTACTATCCAATGCGTACCAGAGTGAGAAAAACAAACACAATATGCACCTGAACAAACAATAATCTCAAGCATGAGTATTAAACACTTCGGTGCATTAGAACTAAGTGCATATGATGGCACTTGATTTAAATTATCATGATCCTTAATTACGGCATATTTGTCGGGTGCAGCGTAACCAGTAGAAAGCACGATCATTTTGGTGCCATGGAGGCTGAGTTACTAACAGCGTGTCCCACCCTACTTACTGTAGTTACTACGCATGACGTCACGAATTTTGGCTTCTTTTTTCTTTTCTTTTTTAAACCCGCGTAGCCTTTTGAAAAATTTATACTTTAGCTTTTGGGCTACGACTCCTCCTCCACTCGGTGACGTTAAAAAATTTTAAATCTTTAACGTCAGCTACTCTTTCCAAACAAAAAAACAAAATTTTAAACTTTAAAAAACATAAGTCCATTTACCATTTCAACTATTCAAATTATTTTTGAATTTAACTTTACCAATCTCAATACTTATTAACTCTTATTTCAATACAAATATAAACATTTTTTCTTCTTTTTTATATCTACGAATCCTCACCTCTACACATCAAGAACTCTAACCCCAACCAACACGACCACTACGAAATACAAACAGACACCCCCTGACAGGAGCCCCTAAGAACTACAGACAAACTCCAAATCCATTAATACGAACTATAATATTTTCTTTAATCTGTACTAACAAAATCAGTCTAAACATGAAAACTGGCTTCTTGGCCTCAAGGATGGAATGCATTTTTCTATTTTCGGCTAAAAGTCATGCCACCGGCTAATCCGGCCAATCACGTGACAGAGATTCGTAGTTACTACGCTCCCGAGCAAAGTTGGTACAAAATGGTACATTGAAATTTTTTTGTGTATTTATGTCAAGGAAAACTGACTGACTGAGCAAGTAGAGATGTATTTTTTGTATTATGCGCATAGTAACTTGTTTCGATCAAGCTATTTGTAGGGTGCATTTTAAATTCCATCCCCGTTAGATGCGCTGAAGAATTTAATTATTTCGCGTAAGGTCAGAATTATCTAGTAACTAGGCTTAGGCGTAACTACACCTAGTGCTCTTCTGGGGTGCAACGATAGCTGGTATCAGCGACTGGAAGCTTCCATGAAGGGGCGATTCGAAGGGGTTGTTCGGGGGGGGGGGGGGGAGAAGGCAGGAGAAATTCACTCCCCCATGTTTTAGAGAATCTTACTCTCAGTCGTGTGTATGAGCTTGACCTTATGACAGTCGTATGCTTTGTGTGTGTTTGCCTTACGGTACATATGTTATAATCTGTTACCGAGGCTTCTCTCTGGAGCGAAAGCTGAAATGAACGATATGCTGAAATTTCTGTGATTTATTTGTGTATTATTCACTTCTTTTGTCTAACTTTCTAGAAATCTGTTTTAAAATTTCTTGAAATTTGTACTGCTAATAATCGGAACATTTGCCTCGCATTAGCCTGTTGCAAGTTTCGACGTCACACCTCCCCCTCCATGCCCAAGCACTTCGAACTGTCCCTGTCGCCATGAGCATGGTGACTCATTCGATCCTAATTGGTTGTTCTACTCGTATGAGAACCTATATTTGAAATTTTCTTTATCTGAAACGTTAGTGGTTGTCAAAATCATGGATTTTAAATGCCGGTTTCAGTTTTAAAAATAAAAGGTCCTTTTACGTCACTTTTTCAGGTGAATGAAATAACTGAGTCATGTCCCATATTGTACTAACTTTTTGGGCTGAACAATCCGACCTCGGTTGGGGAAATAAGGGTATTTTCAGCCGAAATGGCGTGGGGAAATGGCGAAAAAGCCAACGCGCGGGAAAAATTTTTGGACCTGGTACAGTTTTTTGGTCAGTTGGTACATTTTTCGGCCGTTTTTCGGTACCTTTTCTTTCGAATCGTTGGCAACACTGATAGTTACTATTTCGAGAAGGTTGGGACGGTCAGCGTAGATATTTTTACGGGAACGAAATTAGTAACTAATAGTTACTATCGTTAGGAGGGTGGAAATGGCTCTAAATACTTCCAGTGTCGGTAAAAACGTAGTTATTTGTATCTATTTTTGGGATCCCAAAACGTAAGTGGAGGGATACCTATGACATCGCAAAAGTTGTCCGTATGTCCGTCCGTCTGTAAGCACGATAACTCTCGAAGGGAATGAGATATTTTGATGAAACATGGTGTGAGGATTTGTTGGGTCGGCGGACCAGTCGAGTTCGTAAATGGGCTTTGTAGCCCTACATTTAGGGATGGGGTTCAAATTAAGGGGCAAACAAAATATTTTGAAACAGCTAATGTGATAGTCGATTATGGGGTAAGAAGACATGCTGAACACGATGGTGAAAACCCATTTTATAATCGGACAAGCAGTTCGCCCGGAATCCGCCCAAAACCGGAAAGTTTGTTAAAAGTAAAAGTTTTATTGGAAGTTGATTAGATGTTCGATTTAGAGGTAGGAAGATATGCTGAAGACGATGGTGAAAACCATTTTCTCGACGGACAAGTAGTTCGCCCGGAATCCGGCCCAAACCGGAAAGTTTGTTAAAATTAAAAGTTTTATTTGGAGTTGATCAGATGTCTGATTAGGGCAAGAAGACATTCTGAACTTTTATGTGAAAACAGTTTTCTACCCGGACATGTAATTCGCCCGGAATCCGGCCGAAACCGGAAAATTGTTAAAGTTAAAGTTTTATTTGTAATTGATTAGATAACCGATTTAGGGGTAAGAAGAGATGTTGAATCCGAGTGTGACTATCATATTTTACCCGGACATATAGTTCGACTGGAATCCGGTTGGAGTCGGAAAATTTGTAAGTTAAATTTTTATTTGAAGTTGATTAGATGTTCATTATTGGGGAAAGAAGATACCCTGAGTTCGTTTTTTGTTAGCCGATTTCGCAGTCCAGCCGGGACAAATCAGCTAATGGTTCAGAAGGCGCTTCTGCAGAGAAAGAGCAGAAAAGCGATTAATTTCTAGAAAAGAGGGAAGCACTTCTCCAACGAACGATAGCGATAAATAATGCGGTGTAAGTACAGGCATAGAGCCGAGAGTTCGCAGTCCATCACCCATCTAAATACCAACTGATCCCGACGTTGTGTATCGTCGGTGGAGAATGGAGATTTTTAGCGTGGAAAAATGGAAATTTCCACTACGACTGTCATTTACGTATGACTAGGAGCGTGTTCCACCCTTCTAACCAAATCACACCAAACAATCAACAACTTATCCAGCGGTGCCTCAAATTAACATAATGTCAAACTTCTCATCTGATAAGCGCACCAATCTGTAAAAGACAATTAGTTTTTAAGTATCGTTCCTAAATATTACAATTAAATTATTTATTTATCTACATTATATATTAGATTTTTGGGATCCCATCGACACCTTTGGTCTTGTTTTTATAGCAGGGTGGTGGGATCGGGCGGATAATGACAGAATGTGTCGCATGTAATTTGCATTTATTTAAGATATTTGTTAGGCATGCATTTGTTTAAGTCACACACTAGCCTCCACACAAACAATATCAGTTTAAAAGCGAAACTTAACAAATCAAAAATCAAATCCACTATATTAAAACTTCAACAATTTGAATATAGCAACACAATTTAAAAAGAAGGAAAAGTAAATTGACAAGCATTGTGTGTTGTTATATTAAGTGTATTGTGTATGTTTGAATTTATGTCATTTGATCTCGAACCCTCCTCTGCCAAATTGACTCTTTATTTTGTAATAAGATTGTTGGTAACCAGAACTTGGACTTGAACCTGGGCCAGGGCTGAGAGTGAGTCCTGTATAGGCCTGTACCGAGGCCTGTACTATATTTGAAAGTTTGTCCTGTATTATCCCATACTGAGTAAAACAAAAACTAAGTTGTCCTGTATTTCAACATTTGCTTGGTTATTGATTGTCTGAGTTAACTTCCCAAAAATATGTTCAAAATCCCAAGTGACTACTAAATCATTTTTGGCTGTTTATTTCGTCTGTATTTTTCATCTTTAGGCCTAGTCCTGGATGCTGTCTACTTTGTTTTAGTTCATTTAATAAATCATTTCCAGATAATCATCATTTGTTAGCCTTAATTACCCCCCCCCCCCCCCCCCCCTGTTTTGCTTTCTTTCTTTCTCGTTCCTTGTTTCTCTTGTTTTTTCTCTATTTTCTTCATCTAAAGTTGAAACCATAGTTTTCTTTCGTCTCCTTCCTTTTTCTTTATATAGGGTATTCAGTTAGTTGATTATGTTTGTTGTTTAATTAATATTGGTTATTTCCCTGCCCTAGCCAAACACTCATTTTGTGCTTTCCTGACAGAATGGTATATCGTTTGTCTTTCAATATAGTCCAGTGAAACTGAAAAGTGAAACTAAATTGAGGTGTCGTAAATGTCGTAATCGTGATACTTATTCATTTTACTTCAGTATATTATTTCCACCCATTCTCGTTCCCGAAGAGATTCTGGACAGTATATCCTACCGACCCTATTTGTATTACACTGATTATTATCACGCTTGCCATGTCTGTTCTCTTTACGTGACATATCAGGCTTCCGATAGTTTGTTTCCGAGAAGCTTATTGGTCAGAAGGCAGGTTATGAAAACTTTGCAACGTTCCTCATCCAAGTCAAGGAACATGGAAAGAGGCTTAAGACAGCCGAAGACCTGTGTAATTTGCTGTCATAGCTAAATTTTAAAGTAGTCAACTATCTCACAACATCTTAGCAGAAACATTATTTAGTGCCAAGTTTCCTAAAGTCCCTCACAGGCCTGACGTAGGTGTTTGTGAATCTCACATGGAGTGCGTAATTAAATGTGTAACTTTTACTTTTTCCAGTCTCCGGTTGAAAGACGGCTGCTCCCAGCTCACTCATCTCATCCTTGACGGATGCGAACGCATAACTGACATCGCTGTCGAGCGTCTTGGCGCCTGTTTCCTCACGCGCTCGACCTGCCACCAAATGAGCGTGGACTCCTGCTGTTCCAAGCGGCGCAGAGTGGAACCAAACTCCAGAAGTTCACCTGGGTTAGCCCATCTTTCAATCTCTGGGTGCAGTAAGATCACCGACTATGGACTCCGATCCTTGTTGAAGGTCACTTTAATTCAGAAAAGCCTCGAGTATCTTGATATCAGCGGTTGCTTCAATATCTCAGCGAATCTAATGAATGAAATTACCACTAGAGCTCCGCGCCTTCTACCGGAGAAGTTGTCTTATTGTAGCTTGGTAAAGGATGGTCCCTACCAAACGGAGGCAAATGGTTGTCAGAACTTGGGCTGTGGATTTCGGAGTTGCTGCTGCTTTGAGTAAAAAATCTGTCCAACCCATTTGTAGTGTGATTGCTCGCTGTATAGTAGTTACAGTTTGTTTAAACACCATGTTGTAACTGTTTTACGAATAAGCTTGGTAAGTAGCTTCAGACCGCGAAAACTCTTCAACTGGGCTGCCGATTTGAAATGTAATCACTCTAGTTGTACTATATTGCAGTTCGTTTGCACCCCTGTTGAAATAACTATTTTACGAAGAAGCTTAGGTTCCGCTCCTAAGAAACTGTTACAAGTTATGATGATAACGGTCCCGATGAAAAATTTGTAGCCTGTGTAGTTGTATGATAGTCGTACGAAAAAGTTGCATGTATTGATATGTAATAGTAAAGATCACTATCATTTAATGTGTCTCAGACTGGACCAATCTTAAGCCGTAGTATCCAGTAGCATCCAGTCCTGCTAATTGTAGCATGCAGTAGAATACAGTAACGCGGTAGCCTTGAAGTAGAAGCATGTAGTAGCGTCAGTTCGTACTGCATGCTACTTTTTCGTACAACTTCATACTACTATTTTGAGATTCGCTTTTCATCGGGGGAGGAGCCAGCTCTCTTTTGTGTAGTTACTACCCCCTCTGAACCAAAGTAACAGTGCAGACTGATGTCACCATTCTGACGGAATTCCTGCTGGACAGATAGTTATTACCACTTCCGATGCCACCGATCATCAGAAGTAAATTATAACGATCGTAACTCGTGTGTAACGAAAGTGATAAGAGGGAGGAGCTAATTTCCTTATCAGGCCGGGCGGGGGAACGAAAAATAATAGTTGTGTTTTGCAAATACCATGGTATCTGTTACCACGGTAACTGAATCTGCAGTTAGTCGTTTTTGCAGTTACCGTGGTATCTGATACATGGTTGCTCTGCGAAAACGACTATTGCCGAAATTGCACTTTTCGAAGTCATCCCAAAAGAAAAACTGATATCCAATTACATCACTAAGTGCTAAACTTCTTTCTCATCAATTTGACAGAATTTGATGAAAGTGAGATGACTTTTCAGATACCAAAATCTGTTATCACGGTCGGACCGTGGTATACCACGATAACTGGCCAGATACCACGATAGCTGCAAAAACGCCTTATGACCGTGGTATCAGAAACCACGATAACTGCGAAAACGACTTTAGACCGTGGTATCAGGTACCATGGTATCTGCAAAAACGCAACTAATGACTCTGAACGATCGTAACTGACGATAACGCGGTGGAACGCTCTTAGCTTTTAACCGCGAACGCTTTGAAACCGGGTTCTTACGGAGTCAGATGTATATTCGGACAAACATGTTGGTGTTAGAATCCGTATTCCGAATTTCCCTGTATAAACGCAAAGTTTTTGGTCGGATTGCGAAATCCGGACCAAGCCATTTTTCAATTATGTCCATGGATGATCTTGCTCTCCTTTATCCTTTCCTGTAAGACGTCTGGATTACTAACTAAATAAAAAATTAAAACTTTCATTGTAATACGAATAGTTATTTACATCTTTATATATATTTCTTCAGTCCTCGAAAATAATTAAAGTGCATATTAACCTGGTTAAGTTTGAACTTAAATTCTGTTTAATCTTAACCTTGCTTTGATTCTGCTTTCGGAACGTATGGCGAATCCAAAGAAGCTACCAAACGATTGCACTTAGCCTAATCGTAAAGAGAAGCTTGAAAAAACAGGCCGACACTCCGGACAGATCTTGAGATTATCTGACTACGTCGAAGGTGTCGATGTGGGTATCGGACGCGAAAATCCAGACGGGATACAATTTCGATCGCCTAACGCCACCTGGAGCTGGCTTGCCAGCCATCTGTAACCGTTGGGGAAATCGTACTTTTCAGAGGCGGAACCGGACGTGATATTTTTTTTTATGTTTTGGGGCTTTCTGTTCCTTTATCTTATCGTATTAATTCGTGTGTTTTCTGATACCTCGTAGCTTTGAGGGGATTCATTGGGGCTTGGGCGCGTTCGCTTTCAAAATTTTTCTTTTTCTTGGACGAAGGACTTCGAACCCTGACAGGAGTTCCATATAACTTTTAGCCATGCTGCCAGGGTTGTCATGGATGGTGATTTGTCACTAAATTTGTTATGTTTTTTTTTCCCATCCGTATCAACAAATTATTAAGTTTTGGTGATTTTCACATCATAACACCAAAAAAAACACACATATCCATCGTTGGTTTCATTGTATAGGTAACTGCACCAACTATTGCGTTACCAGTAGGCTGTCCTTGGTCTTTTCATGTAATTTTATTAAAGGAGTTGAATAAGGATGAGTTGTGCCGCCAGGTTTTACAGAAAAACAGCCAAACATCTAGTTATACACGTTGACTCCGTCAAATTCATGATATATATATATAGTATTGACGGGTATAATATTAGAAACATAAATATATCAATCCATAAAATAATCATTCGTCATATCAAACGATTACGCAAATAATAACTAACCAATACTACAGGCATTAGTCAAACGGACAAAAAGCAATAGTTTCAATATTTGTAGGCAAAAAGTTACTTGTAGAAATTAGGGAAAACAAGAAGAAATTTGGAAAATTGTGAAATGTGACCAAAGAAATCTTCACGCCTATATGTCTTCACATAAACATAAACTTGTACAATGGTCACAGTAATGATAGATAAGATAAGATTTAATTGCACAAAAAACCAAAAGGCCATGGCAACAAAATAAACGAAACGAAAAAAAAACAATAAAAACAACGATCTATACAGTATACAGTATCTATACAGTTTGCCAGGTTAGAGGTTAGATGACTTTTATTATCAAATTCTCATGGGATTCTTTGTTTTTTGGGGGCGACAAAAAGTCGCTGGAAACGGCAGAATTAGTCATTGGTTCTTTGACATTATACGAGCTTTTTTTTAATGGCATAAAATCGCTTTGGAAAAAATTGGAGACATCTTGAGATCGCGCCCGTACATGGCGACGCATTGAGGGAAGTTGAACGCGCGTAAAATAGTTTACAACAATGTAGATAATTCTGAATCAGCTCCTGTAATAATTTGTAGCGCTTTTGGCATGCATTGTGGAATTCAGTGCAAGTTTCGGTCATGTGTTTTGTGATATATTTTCGTTAAAATTTTGTTCAGTGTTTGCGTTGTAATAAACGATTAAGATTAACTGTTTATGTTTTCTCCTCCGTAACGTAAGGAGGGTTTTCGCGAGCTTGAAAGCAAGTTCGGAATCCGGAATTCCAGTGGTTTTTGTGCTGTTTCGTACAGTTGTCGAACTTTCCGCACCGATATCCGCGAACTGAAGCAGCTTTCTTGAAGAGTAGTCACGGGATTCCAGAAAGCTAGTGGAATGTTAATCCGCAAGAAAATGAATGCTTCGGCGGGAATTTCGAAAGTGTGGAAAAACACGGCAAGCGTCATTGAAGCTATACTCTTGCTTGTTCTGCCTTTTATAGGCGTTTTTTAGCGGTTCTTCTGTTTACAGCATTTGTTGTTGCAGCTGTTTGTTGTTTTAGCAGCTGTTAACAGCATTTACCAACAAAATACAGTTGACCGCCAAAACGTCCCTGTTGGTCAACAGAGGTGAATCTTCGCCAGAACGCTCTGTTTGAAAAATCCTGCCTGATTACTCCACGAATTGACAAACAGACCTGATGAACAACACTTTCAGTTGTTGGTCGTTTTGACCAACAATACTGGCCACAGAGGTTTCAGTTGGTCGCTAGAACGCACTGTTGGTCAACATTGGCTCAATGTTGAACCGCTAAAAACGCCTTATATTATTCCTATGTCCTAGGTTTGCAGGATCCGATCCTGGTGAGCTCAAGAAACAAGATAAATTAAAGGCCAGTTCTTGGTAAACATTTGAGCCAAGCCTAGGCCCTCTTAAAGGACCCGTCTTATATATAGTACTAACGCAACCTAATTCTGTAATCACTCAATCCATTTCTAAACCCGCAGACCCGAATTTCCTACATTCTAGCACCTCTAACAAAACCACGCTGATTTTCTCACTTGCCCTGTTTTGCTACCTTCGATGTGTATCACGCTGTCGACGGCTGTCTGCGAGAAGTTTTTCCATCAGAAAATCCGGTTACGTAAATTTTTCCCTGTTTCGCTACAAGTCAATGGGTCTCGAAAAGGCTTAAAACAGCCAAGACCATCGGTACTTTGCTGAAAGCACAGCCGAGCTTTAAAGTATTCAGTTATTTTAAAATACAGGAAGTTTAAGAGTAAATAGTGAGAGGGGTCCTTTAAAGTTTAACTGAAAAGCCAACTTAGTAATGTATCATTTAATTGAACACACGGCATTATTTGGTCTGTGCAAAGGGATTTCTTTTTATTTTCACTATTTTCTCTATAATGACGTTCAGAATATGTACGCCCGTCCTCACAGCGCAACATTCTACTATGACGCGGAAATTTTTAATCTCAGTCGAAACGTGGCTTTTCAGTGGCCAGCGATCATCTTGCTGAAGGTAGCTCACTGCGCGAACACTTATTTTCCGTAAATCGTAAGCTCTTTTCAGTTAAACTTTAAGTTAGTTTTTTTTTTCAAATCGATCAGTCAACTTTATTACCATATACCTTGGTTTGAAATAATTTAAGAGTAAATAAGTATTAAGATTGGTAAATTTAAATTCAGAAATAATTCGAATAGTTGAAATGGTAAATGGAACTTTTTAAAGTTTAAAGTTTTGTGTGTTTGTTTGGAAGAGTAGGTGACGTTAAAGAGTTAAGGAAATGTTAACGTCACCGAGTGGAGGAGGAGTCGCAGCCCAAAAAGTAAAGATTAAAACATTTTCCAAAGACTATGCGGGTTTAAAAAAACAAAAAAAAATATAGGAATATAAAATATAAAAAATATACCTTGAAGCTAGAAGAGGTCGTCAAAGTTATGGCAAAGTTTTATTTTGTCGTTAATGCCTGTAATTTTTTGTATTTGTAATCCGTTTTCTAATTTTAAATTTGAATAGCTATGTGCCCTAAGATCGGGAAATATCGGTATTTGAAGTAAATGAATAACCGTCGTACTTTTTTCCTCCTCTTGTCTCGTCGCTTTAGCGTAATAATTGCCTTTAATTTAAAAAAATAAAAGTCTTCACAACTCTGGTTTGCCGTCTGGAATTCCACCTTTTTTTCTGTTATGCAAATTTCCCAGAAGGCCGCCATCCAAGGATTTTTGCACACCATTTACCTTTCGGACTTCCACGCGACATTGTAATTTTGCGAATGAAATTCGAGGTACCTCAAGCTCGACCGGCGCTGGTGTAACTACACTGTATAAAGTTTCCCCGAGTAAGTATTAAAGTTAACTGCAGTATTTGCAACTGGGATTAATCTTGTCTCTACTGGGATAAGATTATCTTTTTAGAGACAAGATTAATGCCAGTAGTAAATACTTCAAGATTTTTTTTTTACAGTGTATACCCTTTGGAAGTTGTGGCACTTAAGTCAGTAAGTAAGTTAGTAATTTATTTATAACCCGCCATTTTGAATAAGCGGAGTAAATGAAGAAAATAAAACTAAAGTTTTCGAGGATCTGAATAACGTAATGTTAAGGTAAGGTAGAATTTTATTGCGATGGAAATAGAACTAGAGTCAAAGGAAGGGCCAGACCACAAAAATACAGTGAACACAAACACAGTGAAAGGGACGCTTCGTTAAGAACCAACTGTGAATGAATAAATTATTGAATTGATAGTAGAAATTTTATATAGTTCATTTTCACAGGGCACTAAGTAAGTAAGTAATTTATTTCTCACCCGCCATTTGAAAAGCGCAGTATGTAAAATGAAATAAAAGAATTAAATAAAACACAACAACTACAGTATAAAAATTTTCATTCTTCAGCCAGAAAAGAATGTAGAGGGTCATGTGCTGGCTGGGCCCTGTTGTTCATGATTTTTGGCAGAGCCGACAAAACTTTTCGACTATTTTTTTTTCAATTATTGTTAATTATTAGACAAGCACTGCCTGTAGAGGCGTTACTAGCCAAAATGGGTTTTTTTTTGGGGGGGGGTCAAGGTATTTACCGACTGGTTGGTAATTTTTACTGACTGTTTTTGCAGATAAAACGACTATTATTGAGAAAAAACGACTGTGTTGACCAAAAAATAGACTATTTTTACGTGAGACCGACTGTTTAAACAACGGCTGTTTACAAGAAAAAAATCGACTGTTTTTAAAAAAACGACTATTTCCAAGAAAAAATCGACTGTTTTTAAAAAAACGACTATTTCCAAGAAAAAAAAGCGACTGTTTTTACGTTCTTCCCGCCGACTCGGCTATTTTTTACCGACTGGCCGACAAAATTCAGGGGGGGCGTCCCCCCTCCCCCCTAGTCGTGACGCCCTGGCTACCTGTACGAATTTTGCAGTGCTTGTCTAATGCGTTTGATAATTGGCCTATTTATGACAATTAAAAACAACTTGAAAAACTGGAACGACGAGGAAGGTATAGAGAAATTTGCTGAACCAACTTATTATTGCTATGACTATTATGAAATTCTTCATTCAGTGTTATAAGATATCTATCACACTTGCGTTTATGGAAGTCGCCATTTTGAAGACAAGTTGTCTAGTGACGGACAGCCGAGGATGGGCTATTATGCAAATTTGTGTTGATATTCTTGTGGTATTTACAAAAAATATGGTAGCCTATTTATACATTTTTTAAGTAGGTGTTTATTAGAAAATATTTGACTGGATAGGTAAACTGAGTCATTTCGTCCCTTCTTCCATTTATTTATTTTATTATTATCAATATTTACATCAGCCGAAAAAGACATAACTATCTACAATAACAAAACAAAAAACAACCCTACAAACCGCTCGATCAGTAGAAAGTACCGAGGTTATGGAGGAGCGTATTAGCAATCACTCTTCGTAATTCTTCTCAGGAGAGTACAGCATGAGTTGCGCATATAATGGTGGGTTTACACACTGCGTAAAATCCGAGCGTATTTTGAAATCCGAGCGTATCTTACACACGTATTTGAAAAGAACACGTAGCTTGAAAAGATTTCTAGCATCGGACGTATTTAGATACAAAACGGACCGATTTCTCAAATACGTCCGTACTGCTAGAGATCTTTTCAAGCCCAAATGCGTGCGTAAAATACGCTTGGATTTTCCGCAGTGTGTAAATGCTCCATAAGCCTGCGTCGTGCTAACGAGTGGTGCTATAATATTCGGCCGTGGCAAGCCTTAATATTATACCAGCTTTAGTGCGGTTACAGACAAGGGGCTATAGCAAAAAACTGGCTACAATATACGCAATAAACGTGTGTTAATATTCAAAGTAACATCATTAAATTTCCATAAGAGCATGGATACATAACGTATTCGCGAACTGCTTTAAAGATAGGAATCTTATTAGTACTGTGAGAAGTCGCCAAACGAAGAAGTCAAGCTTGAGGACAAGTCCAGCGACGTAGGAGGGGATATGGTATACATGAGATATGATATAAAGGGCAAACCACTGGACGTGTTTGTAACATATTCGTTTACTATAGTGTCATACCAGGGACCCATAAATTTTCTATAATGACTCGCCATTCAGGGGGCTTGCCATTTCCTATGTTTTCTATGTTGCTATGTTGCCCGAGCCTCACCTAGTTTCCAAAAATTCCGCTTGGGTCGAATCGGCGTTCTTGCTCAGATAGAAAAAATTTGCTGGGACTATTCAGCATGCCACCAGGTACCTAAGCTATCACAAAAGATCCAGGATACTCTTCCATTACAGAGAAATATTCCTAGTTCAGCACAACGGCTGCGAAAAATTTTGTCTATCTGGACAGTCGGGTATAACTTATGATGATATAACTTATCCCCGTGGGTATTTCTCAAACTATCTGACGCTCGGTCAAGAGCGCATCAGAAAACTCTTATTGACAAGCCCCCTGAATGGTGAGTCATTACAGGAAATTTATGGGTCCCTGGTCATACTAATAAAGACACACACTATACTAGTTGCGTTTTTGATCGAAGTTTTGTTCGCCGTTAGCGTAGCCGGTTGCTTAATTTCCGTTTTCAAACGCCGTCGAAGTTCACCATTTGCTCAATTAGTGTTTTTACGACTCCGGCGATCCTTGTCCGGTCGACGTTTTTTTGACGATTCAAGCAAACTTCGAACTTGCTAGCTCAAGAATTTCGACGGTCAGAGTCTGAAGGACAAAGAAAATGTGACCGGCGACCAAAAACGGTATTTAAACAAAGACCTTTGATGTTGAAGGTACCTTCAAACTTCGATCAAAAACGCAACTACTGTTAATTCATAGACTTCAAGACGTCGTTTTTGATGAACCGGACGGTTAGCACCAAACACCTGAGGCGTCCCCGCGTTTATGTTTGTCCCGGGGACTCACTCCCCGTATTCTCGCGAGTCCCCACGGACGGGGAATGCTCAGATTATCATCACAATCATCAAAAAGGACTCCCTTTCAAATTCGCCCGGGAATCAATTTTTGCTGTTGTAGGTGCCATGTAAAATTAATTAAAAAGAATCAGAATAAAGAAAACCAAGAATGAAGTGGATCTAGACTAATTTTTTCAGCTCCATATTCATTTTTCGAACAAAATCCATTTTAGAAGCATTCCCCGTATTCTCGCTGTTTCTGTACGCGGAGTCCGCGTGGAGTGACTCCATCTATTCTCGCCGTTCCCTTCGATTCCCCGAGGAGTCCTCGGGGAACGGCGAGAATACGCCTCTGGTAGAGAGTGAGGAACCCATGGATGATTACGCACAATGAAGCCGTGTAAGGTAATTGTAAGCAGAATATTTAATCGATGTGGGAGACAATTGGGAAGCTTTCAGGGAGAAATTCTCGGTCTTCGGATCAAGGATGTTTTTGCTGAAAATTTGCATCTTATGAAAGGTGCGTATGTGAATTATATCAAAAACTATAGCGGGTGGCCTCCGAGATTTCAAGCCGAAAAGATACTTGGCAGGAATGCAAATTTTTTTCCACTTTAAGAATAATTTGAAGCGAGGAGGCTAATACGGTTAGATTGGTTTCGATTGGTTTTCGTAAATTGGCTACGAATTTTAACGTTCAGGATAGTATCAATGCACTCTTTTGTTCGCATTCAAATCTATTTATCCTCCATAAACATCCTGCCTGCTCAGCCCATGAAATTATTAGCCAGTTTTCATTCCTGAACCCGTTTAATGTACTTGTCATTGTGTAAACATTTTAAGTCTATTGAGTGTGTCTTTAACTATATGAAAATAATGTAGTCATGTTTATTTATTGTTTTGTTTAGTGTTTTAATATGTGAATTTTACTTTGTGTATTTTAATCACACTCCGCTGTTATGCAAAAAGCGGGTCACAAATAAATAAATAAATTATACTTCATAAATCAGTGTGGCGATTTTGTCACAGTAATAGAGTAACATTGTTTATTAATGTTCTAATTGCCAACGCGGCAACCATCTATTCGTTAAAGTGTAAATAGTTTGACTTTGTATTTGATTCGGCAATCTTGTACGCAACTTTCAGTATAGTACATAATGATTGCAAATTCAGCGAACGATGCCGACCTTAGCTCATCCCCCGGACAAAAGTTGTCAAATCAGTCAATAAATGAATTGAACCTTAACATTTGGGCTGGTTCAAGTTTTTTAATTAATCAAGTAAACCTTAAATTGAAGTGGATGGTGAGTCTTAGGACTCTTAGGGCGGATGCTCTTCCGGTGGGGATGCGGAGAAATTATATTGGTAGAGATAGAAAAGGTACTGGTCCTTATTTTTGTCCAATGTGTGGTATTGAAGGAGAGGATGTGGTACATTTGATATGTTATTGTGAGGAGTTGAAAGAATTAAGAAAGGAAGGGTTTGGTCGGGAGGCTTTGGAGGAAAGGGATTTGGTTTCAAGTATGGGAAGTAAGTGTTATGTTGAGATCCGAAGGTTGGGTAGATTCCTGAAGCTAGCTATGGCTCACCGTGAACTATTTTTGTAGAAGTTGATTTTTTTGTTTGTTGTTGGAGTGTATGATATCTTGTTATGGCACTTGCAGGCTCTGGCTCAAGTGCCATATACCGATCACAATTCCGTCTGTCGGTCTGACGGTCGGTCCGAGTTTTTTGTCCCACATATCCGAGTTAGGGTACTTCCAGATGTGCTAGGACCATGAAACTTGGCAGGCATATCAGGGACCCGACCAAACTAACCTGGAAATAATCAGTTTCCCGATCCGACCATATGCGGAGGAGTGCGGGGCGCTGGAAACTTGAAAATTTAGGGCATTTTGGAATTTTGTCACTTTTTTCCGAGTTAGGGTACTTTTAGATGAGCTAGGACAATGAAACTTGGAAGGAAGATCAGGGACCCGACCAAACGAACCTGGAAATAATCAGTTTCCCGATCCGACCATATGCGGGGGAGTGGGGGTGCTCGAACCTTGAAAATTTAGAGCATTTTGTCACACTTTTTCGAGTTAGGGTACTTCCAGATGAGCTAGGACAATGAAACTTGGCAGGAATATCAGGGACCTGACCACAGTAACCTGGAAATAAGAAGTTTCCCGATCCGACAATATGCGGGGGAGTTGGGGCGCTGGAAACTTGAAAATTTAGGGCATTTTGTCACACTTTTTCGAGTGAGGGTACTTCCAGATGAGCTAGGACAATGAAACTTGGCAGGAATATCACGGACCCGACCAAACTAACCTGGAAATAATCAGTTTCCCGATCCGACCATATGGGGGGGGGGAGTGCGGGGCGCTGGAAACTTGAAAATTTAGGGCATTTTGTCACACTTTTTCGAGTTAGGGTACTTCCAGTTGTGCTAGGACCATGAAACTTGGCAGGCATATCAGAGACCCGACCAAACAAAATTAGGAATAATCAGTTTTCTGATCCGACCATTTTGGGGGGGGGGTGGTGGAGGGCAGGGGAATCCGGGAAACTGAGAAGTGTGTGACTTTCGAACGGATGATCAGATTGTAATGAAACTTCATAACTGAAGAGAATATATATCTGTAATGTCCCGTTTAAAGTCTTGACCGGATTCGGTAGCCAGGGGGGAGTTGGGGGGGGGGGGGGGAGACCGGAAATTTCAAGAAACGGTTAGAATGGAGGGATCGGGGTGAAACTTGCTGGGAAGAACAAGCATCTGCTCTAGATAAATCCTTTAGACCATTGTACTGGATCCGGAAACTTATGGGGGGGGGGGGGGGGGTCCCGGAATTCCGGTGATGGAGGTTTTGGGGATTTTCACGATGAAACTTGGCAGGCATATCAGGGACCCAATCAAACTGACTTCAAAATAAAAATTTTGTCGATCAGATAATGGTGGGGGAGTGGAGGGAGGGGAATCCGAAATTTTCAGTCATGCGTAATTTTGGAATGGTTGATCGGATTCGAGTGAAATTTAAGAATTCAACAGAGGACATTTCTCCGATGATTTTTTTCATATCCGGACCGGATCCGGCAACTATTGGGGGGGGGGGGGAATACGTGACCCGTTTAGAATGGAGGGATCGGGATGGAACTTTGTGGGAAGAACAAACAGATGCTCTAGGTAAGTCATTTGCTGAATCGGATTGGCTACGTGCACCGCGGGGGAGCTGGGGGGGATTGGGGGGGGGGGGGGGGGTGTGGGGGGTGGACCGGAAATCTCGAGAAACGGTTAGAATGATGGTATCGGAGTGAAACTTGCTGGGAAGAACAAACATCTGGTCCATGTAAATCTTTTACATAATTTGACTGGATCCGGACACTTGAGGGGGGGGAGGAGGGGGTATCCCGGAATTCCGTTTTTTGGGGGATTTTCACGACGAAACTTGGAAGGCATATCAGGGACCCGGTCAAACTGACTTGGAATAAAAAAAAAATCCTCGATATGATAATCTTGGGGGGGGGGGGGAGTTGAGGGAGGGGAATCCGGAATATTGAGTCATGCGTAACTTTGGAACGGGTGATCAGATTCGAGTGAAATTTAATAATTAAACAAAGGACATTTTTCTCTTATGACCTTTTTCATTTCCGGACCGAATCCGGCAATTTTTGGGGGGAGGGCGGAAAATACTTGACCCGCTTAGACTGGTGTGATCTGGATCGAACTTGGTGGGAATGACAAACAGATGCTCTGGATTAATCATTTACAGAACCGGATTGGCTCCGGTTATTGTGGGTGGAGTTGGAGGAGGGGGAGGGGGGTCTGGGATTCCGGTGATCGCGCGTTAAGGTACTTCCAGATGTGCTAGGACGATGAAACTTCGCTGGAATATTGGAGACTCCACAACATTTGCTTAGAAATTGCTACTTCCCAAATCCGATTATTCCTTAAAGTACCAATCTTGACCGAAAGAAAAAAATACTTTTAACCAATATATGCATTTTTGTGATGCCCATCAGCCCATTAGCAGTTTTGCCTAAAGGGTTTTGCTTACAAATGAAGTTCCAGCTCCCTTAGAGCGCGCATCTCAACCGCAAAGTCGAAACTTACTTTTGATCAATCAAATCATCTTGACACATGCAAGTGCCATATGAGCTAACAGCTCTTGTTTAATTAATCAAGTAAACCTTAAATTGAAGTGGATGGTGAGTCTTAGGACTCTTCTGGCGGATGCTATTCCGGTGGGGATGCGGAGAAATTATATTGGTAGAGATAGGAAAGGTACTGGTCCTTATTTTTATGGCACTTGCAGCCTCTGGCTCAAGTGCCATATACCGATCACAATTCCGTCTGTCGGTCTGTCGGTCGGTCCGAGTTTTTTTGTCCCACATATCCGAGTTAGGGTACTTCCAGATGTGCTAGGACAATGAAACTTGGCAGGCATATCAGGGACCCGACCAAACTAACCTGGAAATAATCAGTTTCCCGATCCGACCATATGGGGGGGGGAGTGCGGGGCGCTGGAAACTTGCAAATTTAGGGCATTTTGTCACTTTTTTTCTGAGTTAGGGTACTTCTAGATGAGCTAGGACAATGAAACTTGGTAGGAATATCAGGGACCCGACCAAACGAACCTGGAAATAATCAGTTTCCCGATCCGACCATATGCGGGGGAGTGGGGGCGCTCGAAACTTGAAAATTTAGGGCATTTTGTCACACTTTTTCGAGTTAGGGTACTTCCAGATGAGCTAGGACAATGAAACTTGGCAGGAATATCAGGGACCTGACCAAAGTAACCTGGAAATAATAAGTTTCCCGATCCGACCATATGCGGGGGAGCTGGGGCGCTGGAAACTTGAAAATTTAGGGCATTTTGTCACACTTTTTCGAGTGAGGGTACTTCCAGATGAGCTAGGACAATGAAACTTGGCAGGAATATCACGGACCCGACCAAACTAACCTGGAAATAATCAGTTTCCCGATCCGACCATATGGGGGGGAGTGCGGGGCGCTGGAAACTTGAAAATTTAGGGCATTTTGTCACACTTTTTCGAGTTAGGGTACTTCCAGTTGTGCTAGGACCATGAAACTTGGCAGGCATATCAGAGACCCGACCAAACAAAATTAGGAATAATCAGTTTTCTGATCCGACCATTTTGGGGGGGGGGGGTGGAGGGCAGGGGAATCCGGGAAACTGAGAAGTGTGTAACTTTCGAACGGATGATCGGATTGTAATGAAACTTCATAACTGAAGAGAATATATATCTGTAATGTCCCGTTTAAAGTCTTGACCGGATTCGGTAGCCAGGGGGGAGTTGGGGGGGGGGAGACCGGAAATTTCAAGAAACGGTTAGAATGGAGGGATTGGAGTGAAACTTGCTGGGAAGAACAAGCATCTGCTCTAGATAAGTCCTTTAGACCATTGTACTGGATCCGGACACTTATGGGGGGGGGGCCGGAATTCCGGTGATGGTGGTTTTTTGGATTTTCACGATGAAACTTGGCAGGCATATCAGGGACCCAATCAAACTGACTTCAAAATAAAAATATTGTCGATCAGATAATGGTGGGGGAGTGGAGGGAGGGGAATCCGCAGGGGAATCCGGGAAATTGAGAAGTGTGTAACTTTCGAATCAGTGTCCTAATCAGTGACCTAATCAAACTGACTTCAAAATAAGAATTTTGTCGATCAGATAATGGTGAGGGGAGTGGAGGGAGGGGAATCCGAAATTTTCAGTCATGCGTAATTTTGGAATGGGTGATCGGATTCGAGTGAAATTTAAGAATTGAACAGAGGACATTTCTCCGATGATTTTTTTCATATCCGGACCGGATCTGGCAACTGTTGGGGGGGGGGAATACGTGACCCGTTTAGAATGGAAGGATCGGGATGGAACTTTGTGGGAAGAACAAACAGATGCTCTAGGTAAGTCATTTGCTGAATCGGATTGGCTACGTGCACCGCGGGGGAGCTGGGGGGGGGGGGGATGGACCGGAAATCTCGAGAAACGGTTAGAATGATGGTATCGGAGTGAAACTTGCTGGGAAGAACAAACATCTGGTCCATGTGAATCTTTTACATAATTTGACTGGATCCGGACACTTGAGGGGGGGGGGAGGAGGGGGTTTCCCGGAATTCCGTTTTTTGGGGGATTTTCAAGACGAAACTTGGAAGGCATATCAGGGACCCGGTCAAACTGACTTGGAAGAAAAAAAAATCCTCGATATGATAATCTTGGGGGGGGGGGGAGTTGAGGGAGGGGAATCCGGAATATTGAGTCATGCGTAACTTTGGAACGGGTGATCGGATTCGAGTGAAATGTAATAATTAAACAGAGGACATTTTTTCTCTGGTGACCTTTTTCATTTCCGGACCGAATCCGGCAATTATTGGGGGGAGGGCGGAAAATACTTGACCCGCTTAGACTGGTGTGATCTGGGTCGAACTTCGTGGGAATGACAAACAGATGCTCTGGATTAATCATTTACAGAACCGGATTGGCTCCGGTTATTGTGGGTGGAGTTGCAGGAGGGGGGGGGGTCTGGGATTCCGGTGATCGCGCGTTAAGGTACTTCCAGATGTGCTAGGACGATGAAACTTCGCTGGAATATTGGAGACTCAACAACATTTGCTTAGAAATTGCTACTTCCCAAATCCGATTATTCCTTAAAGTACCAATCGTGACCGCAAAGTAAAAAAAAATACCTTTAAGCAATATATGCATTTTCGTGATGCCCATCAGCCCATTAGCAGTTTTGCCTCAAGGGTTTTGCTTACAAATGAAGTTACCGTGTTACTGCATACTACTATATGCTACTATTAGCAAGACTGGATGCTACTATGGCAAGACAGGGTGCTACTACACTGTCAGAAGTTTCAAAACAGATTGCGCATAACACTTTTAAGAATAACACCTTTTCACTTAGAAAAAAAGTGTTATGACCGATTAAGTTTATACTATTTCTTGCCCAGATCTCCAACAACACCTTCAATAGGTAAAAATACTACACTGTCAGAAGTTACATAACGACAACAGCAGGATGCGCGGTTTCAACAGATAACACTTTGGGATGTTATATGTTATGTTTCTTTCGTTCCCGTTAGTATTTTTACCAATTGAAGGTGTTGTTGGAGATCTAGGCACGAAATAGTGTAAACTTACATAACACATTATTTCTAAGTGAAAAGGTCTTATTCTTGAAAGTGTTATGCGCAATCTGTTATGAAACTTCTGACAGTGTACATACTACTACATAAGATTCGACCAGTCTGAGGCACATTAAATGATAGTATTCTTGGCTATTACATAGTAGCTACCCGATGAAAAATTTGTAGCCTGCGTAGTAGCATGGTAGTAGTACGAAAACGTTGCGTGTAATACTATGTAATAGCAAAGAATACTATCATTTAATGTGCCTCAGACTGGTCCAATCTTATGCAGTAGTATCCAGTAGCATCCTGTCTTGCCATAGTAACATCCAGTCTTGCTGATAGTACCATATAGTATTATGCAGTAACACGGTAGCCTTGAAGTAGAAGCATGTAGTAGCATCGTTAGTACTGCATGCAACTTTTTCGTAATACTTCATAGTACTATTTTGAGGTAAATTTTTCATCGGGTACTTTTTCGTACTACTACCATACCCAGGCTACAAATTTTTCATCGGGTACTTTTTCGGACTACTACCATACTACTACCCAGGCTACAAATTTTTCATCGGGGCGGCCTGCTTACGTTCGAGACTGACAGAAGAGCAATCGGATGATCTGCTTGCTGATGACGAGTCTAGGCCTAATAAGAAAGCCGAACTTTTTCAAGAAAAGCTTCTTAATAATGATATACTTCATTTCCCAGAAGTTAATAAGAAAAGATGTTCTAATGTAAGGTAAGGTAAGGTACAATTTTAATGGCAAATATAAATAAACCTGGAGTTTCTCAAAAGCATCAGACATGCCAGTGGCATAAAAAACGACGCTTCACTAATTCTGATGGGTTTGTAAAAATTAATAATACAATTCTAGCCTCAGGCATGGTAAAGAAAAAACAAACAAACAACTATCACACATCAACACTAAAATTTAAGGACAACATGATAAGCCGTACGCAAATGATGCACTGAAAAATTTAATCCGCCAAAAATTAAGGCTGTTTCGTCAATGAAAAACTGAGGAAGCTAACCTATTAAGACAATCCAAAAAAAAGCACATCCGGAAAGCTTCAGCCGAGTACTACCGTAACAAAGTAAGCGAACTCTTCAAAGCTCGACCGAAGCAGTGGTACAATACAGTCAGGAAAATTAGCGGTAAAACAGTCAAAAATGTTGATTTTAACATTGATGAACCGCCAGAAAACCGCAGCTAATTCACTTAATAAACGCCTTTCGGCTATTGTACAATCCCTTCCTCCTCTCCCACGTAATATTTCTTTTCCCCCAGAACCAGCCCAGGTTATCCCAGTAATACTACCTGCGGATGTTAAAGCAAAAATACGTAAACCAAAGAGAACTTGAATATGCCCCCTTGATATTCCGTTTAATCTGGTACAAGCATTTCCCGATATACTATATACCCTTGTCAAATATTTTCAACACATTCATGCATTTCTTCAGATACAAAACAATATACATAACATATACAAGGCAAGAGACAAGACCCCCTGAAGCTATCTTGTTGGGGAAAACCAAACACTGTTTATTCCCTGATTGCTGATAAAAAGGATATGTCACACCTAGGCCGAAGAAAGGGGCCAATATGGGTTTTAGTTTAGTGCGACCTATAACTCTTACACGGTATTTTCCAAACTGTATGAGAGTTTTGTTTCAGATTGACTTAAAGCACAACTCTTACTAGAAATGATCTTTTCCCTATGAAATGGGTCAGAAAAAACATTTTCTACAATACCATAACTTTCCACCAGGAATTAGCGATTTTCTTGTTAGCGCTTGTCGACTATGTCCAGCCTTCCTGCTCTCTGACGCGGCGACTGGACGCAAAATATTTGAAAACTGAACGCGCCGTGGTTAAAAAGTGGGAAAATTACGCAAATAAAAGAATTAATGAACAGAAGCTTCTCAGATCCTTATGTGTGAAAGAGTTACCAGCGGACACTGAAGATCCCGACAAACGTTTCGTTGTGTAAAGAGCAAAACTCGGCAAGGGCAAAAAAGCTCTAAAAATTCGTAGGCATAAAACGAAACAATGAAGAAAGGTGGGTATTTTAGAAGCTTACAATTCTGTATGGGAGCTAGGTATGTTACAGAAAGGCAGAATAAGCAAGAGGGGCCATTTAAAGGACCTGTCTTACCTATAATACTAATGCAACCTACTTCCATAATCACTCCGTATATTTCTAAACCCGGAGATCCCAATTTCGTACGGTACATTCTAACCCCTCTAACAAAACCACGCTGATTTTCTCACTTGTCCTGTTTTGCTACCTTAGATGTGTATCACGCTGTCGACGGTTGTCTGCGAGAGGTTTTTGATCAGAAAAACCGGTTATGTAAATTGTTTCCCTGTTTTCGCTACAAATCAACGGGTCTCGGAAAAGGCTTGAAACAGCCAAAACCGTAGATTATTTGTTGAAAGCACAACATATTTTTGAAGTATTCAAATATTTTAAAATACCGAGTTAAAGAGTATATAGTGCGAGGGGCACTATAGCAGCATACTACCTGGCTAGCCTTCTTCATACTGTATATAAACTACTTGATGAGCCTGACACATGGATCAATCTTTTCTAGTTGACCTTCAAAAGGCGTTTGATCTTGTTAGTGATAATATTTTGGTTGAAAAATTATTAAATAAATTCCAAGTACCACCTTTTCTAGTCAATGTTATTGCATATTTTTGTCAAACCGAGGTCAAGTTTTAAAGTACAAAAACGTTTAGTCGGATTCACTCCCTATTTCTTGCGGGGCTGCACAGGGAACGCTCTTGGGTCCTCTGTTATTTTTGGCAATGATTAACGTCCTTGCTAGAGAATCGGCCTATCTTTGGGACTTTGTGGATGACATGTCACTTCTTGAAAGGTGCAGAAGGAATATAAAGAGTAGCGCAATGGAAATACTTGAAGATTTTGCTGCTGAAGCAGCCCAGTCGAAAATGAAAGTTAATTCCCAGGAATTTAATATCATGACTGTAAGTTTTCTTAAATCAAAGGCACCGTTCACTTCTCCGATACCAAATGAAAAACCAAAGTTTTGAGTATCACGCTGACGAATGATTTGAAGTGGGAGGCTCATATTTGTTTGATTATCAAACAGGCTAGCGCGTCTCTGTCTCTCCTCAAACTGTTTTCCAAATTTGCATGCCCAAAATCACATGTTCTCCGCCTTTACACTGCTTTCATCCGTTCACTGCTTGAGTATGCTTGTCCGGTTTGGCCCTCTAGCCTGACGGTAGATCAGTGTGATGGGCTTGAAACTATTCATAAGAGAGCCTTAAGAATTATCTACTACCAGGGCAAAGGGCCTTATATCCTCCTCCTCAATGAATTCTGCCTCCACACCTTAGCAGCCCGACGTGTTCCTCTTTGTACTAATTTCGGGAATTTCTGCGTTTCCACCCAAGTCTTAGCACCTATTTCCAGCCCCATATTGCCCGCCGAAACCTAGATTACCTTGAGCTAAAGCACAAAAAGTCCCGGTTGAACCCCATCAGTACAAGAACCGAGCGTTACAGAAAGAGCTTTATTTTACTGTTTAATGTTTTATTTTGATTGGCTATGACTATTGACTATTGCCTTCTTATGTATGACTATTTCCATATTATGTATCATCACAATATCAAATATCAAATATTACCTTATGATGATGTTATGTAGTTATGATGTACCTAACAAAAGCGGCAATTTCGGCAATCCATTGCTGTGAAAGCTCGTTGTACAATAAAGTTTCGCCGTCGTCGTAAAGGTTGCCTACTTTTTTTTGAAGAAAACGGTTCTGATCAACGATTTTTTTTATTTTACACATTTCTGGAAATCCACCGCATTCGAAGTTTAAAATTATAACTTTTTTACTGGCCCAAATCACTAGTTTTTCCACCTCTAAAATTGTCCGCTTAATACTTACTGAGTACCATTGATTACTGTACTGGGCCTTGACCATTTTAATGGAAAATCACTAATGAACTTTTTGTTGCCTTCGATTGTATCAGTAATGCCGTCGGCTATTTCTTGTCGAGAACATATGTGATAACAGTATGAGTCAATGATTTGCAGTTTCTAAAATTTGAGTAGTTGTTTCGAGAAGAATAGAGCGCCTTACCTTACCTTTGTCTTTTACCGCCATAAATCCCATGTCCCGGATGCGTTTGGTCGTTAATCTGAAAATCAAAGACAACACGTGAAAAATATTTGTCAGTCGCGATTGCAAGAAAAACGCAAAAATTCTTCAACTCATAGTTCTTGTCAACTACAGGGTAGAGGTATGAATTGAATGAACGAATTTATTACACGAAAAAAACATGGCGTCATGGCAACAAAACAAGAGGAAAACACAACAAACTACACAAATCGCAATCTATGGGACAAGCGAACCCGGAGGAATCTAGCCACCTTACTGATATCCCCCAGATTTGTACTTCCAATCTTTTCTAGTAGCCACTCCTCCCTAGTAATTCCCACCCCAAATACTTCAACCCTTAAATCACTCAATCCTTCACATTCACACATAAAGTAGAACGCATCCTCATCCGTCTTTCCACACATCGGGCAAAAGTAAGGGCCATTCTTTAACCTATTTGTTCCTATAAACCTTCTTTTCTCCCCAATAGCTAGTACTTCCCCGCCCCCCCCCCCTTAAACTGACCATCCACTTTAAATCTACTCCCGACAACCCGGCTTTAAAAAAAATTTCCTCCCCCAAACATCTTTCGCCTTTCCATAGAACCGTAGAGACACCGACTCAGCCTTCCGACACTGCCAATCCTGAATTTCCTGATTACGAAGGAAATTCAGGATCTTTCCTGATCTTTGAACGTCGCCTAGCTTCGGACGACGTCAGTGATGAAATCCAACATAGCAAAAATCAGTTAATTAATTAATGCTTTTATTCCGCTAAATGGCGAGAACAATGTGAATTTTGTTCACTTTATTAAAAATTACTTCGCAAAGCTTGTCCGTCTGCCTCTCTGTATGTCCGTCCGTCTGTTTGTTAGCAGGAAAACTCGTTTCGTTGAAACGTAGTGGGAAGGTCCTTATGGTTAAAACACACGTGGACATGGACCTGGCAGCCAATGCACATTCTTGAGCGCCAAAAATAATGTTGGTAAGATTTAGCTCCACGTGCTCAGATTTAGCCCCAGACAATACTTTGTTGTTTTTTAGAATGAAACATGTCTAAAACCTGAAACCCTTGGCTCTTCGCAGATTTCAAGCTCTTAAATTGTTCGAAGCTGTTTGTTTTCATCTTGGGCATTTGCACCGTTATTAAAGGCTCAGTTTAATTTTATCTTTTTTTTTGTGCCGCGCTATTTCCTTTTCGAGGGCGTACATAACATTTCATCACCATTACAATTATCATCCCCTTGTGAAAACCGAAACCAAGCAACATTAAGAGTTCAAAGACGCATACCTGTACTGTACTCACTTGTTGGTATTTTGGTAGGATTTTGGTATTTTGGGGACTACTTCGAGAGATTCAGTTATTGCGTTATGTTGGACGGAAGGCAGCGACTTGAACCTGTTGAGTGATATTGTTTTTCTTTTTTGTTTATTATTATGTTTTTAGTTGTGTATATGGCCACTGGCTTTTAAATACACGTATATGTATACATATATATATATATATATGTACATATCAACCAGTCAAGCACTGGTGACGCCGAAGAGCTTTAAGTGTTCTTTTCTCTTTATTATCATTTTCAGATATTTTTTCATAAAGCTAATTAATTGCTGCAAGTGTGGCCGAGAACTGTGGGCTTCGCTCATTCATTAGTTGCGTTTTTGCAGATACCATGGTATCTGTTACCACGGTAACTGGATCTGCAATTAGTCGTTTTTGCAGATACCGTGGTATCTGATGCGACGGTTGCTCTGCAAAAACGACAATTGCCGAAATTGTGCTTTCCGAAGCCATCCTAAACCGAAGAACTGATATCCAGTCACATCACTAAGTGCCGAACTTTTTTCCCACCAATTTGACAAAATCCTGAGCTCTATTTTTGGTGATGATGAAAGTGAGATGACTTTTCCAGATATCACAACCAGTTACCACATTACCACGGTCCGACCGTGGTATCTAAATATCAAACACCACGATGGCTGGCCAGATACCACGATGACTGCAAACACGCCTTTTGACCGTACTATCAGATACCACGGTTTTTACCAACGACTTTAGACCGTGGTGTCAGATACCATGGTATCTGCAAACACGCAACTGTTGCTTCAGATGTCTCTTGTCCTAAATGAGAGCGTTGACATTTTGACAACTGACGAGCATGCCGACATTTGGGCAACTACTATCCCTAATTAATCTTACATTTTTTATTCTTTTTTACTGGACCTGTTATTTGCTGGTCTTTCCTGACCCCAACCCAACACGTAGTAACAGGATACCCATTACTTCGTAAATAAACGATAATATATTACACAAAAGCGCGAAGGTCATGACAAAAAATAGTCTTAACTCTGGTCTGAAGAAATATAATAAAACATAAAAAAAAAATAAAAAAAAAATAGGAATGGCATTATCGATTAAACAGTTCGCGTTGGTGCAAACCAATCCGGTGGGATTTCCCAAACATTAGCTCATCACTAAATTACTGTACTTTTCAGTATCCTAAAAACCCACTCTTTCCAACTCTCTTTGGCCGAATAGCTAAGATCTTAATCCATCCAACTCTGTACACACGTACATAAATAGCCGCGTTCGTTTTCGTCGTGCATCGTTGTCGGTACCAAGAACTTCGTTTAAATGTTTTCATATTAGTGTTTTCTTTGGCACGTTCTGTAAACGTCGTTTCACGAACAAAGTTGATATAAAAACGTTAATAGTCGAACTAACTTGATATTTACAACAGCAGTTATGATAAAGTACAAAAATGGATGTAGTATACTTTTTAAGCTTAGTTTCAAAGTTTAATTTGTTTTGTCGAGAATTTGAGAATTCGCGCCTAATTACTGAACCGAGATGTTGAAACTGACTTTCCGCCTCCGTTCGTTGTTTCAGGAACGACGGATGAAAACGCGGTTCAGCCGAACAAAGAAAACTCGTTTATTCTCGGCAGTCCAACGCCGTTATAAAGAAAACGCTTATAGTAAAATGACTGTTCGAACGGCGAACCGAACGACGAAAATGAACGCAGCTACACTGTCAGAAGTTTCATAACAGATAACACAAGGATGCGCGGTTTCAACAGATAATGCGTAACAGATAACACTTAGGATGTTATCTGTTGTGTTTCAAAATGTTTAGCATAATAAGCTTTACCTTATTATGCTATTTTTCATCGTTACTTAATTTATGGATGCTCCGTGTGGGCTAGCAATTTTGTATCTTGTTACAAGAGAGTTCAAGATCTATAGAACAGTGCTATCCGGGCAATCACGTCGCATGACCCCAATAAGAATCAGAGTGAACGTTTTAGATCTAATAAAATAATGGATGGCTCACAATTAGAGACTACCAAGTTGCAGTTTTCACTTATAAGTATTTTAATGATCATTTAAATTCATCTTTTCAGAATTTGTTTTCGCAGAATCAGGATTTACACGAGTATTCTACTCGGAATGCCCGGCAGTTGGCGAGTGCCCCCCGTAAAACAACTTGAGCTTCTTTCATAATAAAACACTTTGCTCCGGGGGTGCGGAATTCAGTACCTGAGGAGGTAAGGGTTGCGTCTACCCTTTTAGCTTTCCAGTCACAGGCCAAGTCCTTTTTCTTATCGAAAATATAATTTCCTTTCTTCTTTTTTCCTTCCTTTTTTGTGGGGGGGGGGGGGGAGGGGACAAGGGCGCTTTGCTGACGGAAGATTGTTCGTCAGTGGATTTTTCTTGTCAGTTTGTTATGTCTTCATTCTTATTTTCTTCTTCTTCTTTTTTTCTCTCCTTCTTCTTCTTTTTTTGATTTCTTTGGTTTGTTTCCCTTAAGACTATTTGATAAAGAATAAGCCCTGCCCGTTGCCAGGCCTTATGTTAGGCCTTATGGTGGGGCCCACAAAGAGTTAATGGTACTTTTATTTTTAGGAATAAACTAAACTGAACTGAACCATCACGAACAACCGAAAAACCGCCAAAAAGTATTTGCTGAGTTTTCCGACATCATGACGATAAGCAATAAAGTCAGTAGATATTTTTTGGCTCTTCCAAACAAAGCTTGTTACGCATAACATTTCATGCATAAAATTTTCAAACACAACAGATAACATCCGAAGTGTTATCTGTTACGCATTATCTGTTGAAACCGCACATCCTAGTTTTATCTGTTATGAAACTTCTGACAGTGTAATGGCTCACATCGTCATTCGCACTCCCACACGTACACGTTGGGCAGGAGAAAACACCAATCGTTCTACGACATTGACTAATGTATTTTAGATTTTTTTTTTTTAATGGTTATAGTGTAAAAATTTGTTTAAATTATGGAAATGAGTATTTTATTTGAAATTGTATAGACTTAAGAGATTAAGAAATTGTATAATTGTATGATTGAATAGTTTACAGATATGGGTATGAAGTTGAGAGATATGAATAATATGTGAAAGTTTAATTGAAATAGTGAAAAGTGAAACATAGAAAGAAGCTATACGGGTCGTGTAAAGGTCTTATCAACCAAAACCTGTAAACGCAAACACCACAAAGAAGAAGAAGAATATATTTTCTCCAGACGGCAAACAGTCCCCCCGAAAACTTGATAAAAGCTCGTCCGTCTGTCTGTTAGAACCCCTCCCTATACTTTTTTGGAGACGGGATGAAAAACAGCGGTAGAAAGCTCAGTGAAAGAACAGGTAGCATTTCCTTATTACACATCAACAGACACGAATCTTCCAACGAGGAGGTCAAACCCATACCCGGAGCTTTGGCGGTGCGAATCAGGATCTGTCACTTTTTGAAGCTGCATTTCTTTGTACCCATACACACCGTATAGTGTTGGGAGACTAGTTAGCAGAGATGGAGGTCCGTGTGATATCTCTGTTTTTGTGTCTTATTGCTGGTGCGTTGTGTGAGAATTTCCTGATCCTGCATCCCGTGTATGTGGGGAGTCATGAGTTCACTATGCGGAATCTTGGAGAGATCCTGGTCAGACGGGGTCATAGTGTGACGCAGGTGAGTGAGTTTACTCTTCTGTATGTGCTTAAATAGGGATTACTTGTGTATATCCCGATGAAAAATTTGTAGCCTGCGTAATTGTATGGTAGTGGTACGAAAATTTGCATGTAATACTATGTAATAGCAAAGAATACTATCATTTAATGTGCCTCAGACTGGTCCAATCTTATGTAATAGTATCCAGTAGCATCTTGACTTGCCATAGTAGAATCCAGTCTTGCTAATAGTAGCATGCAGTAGTATGCAGTAACACGGTAGCCTTGAACTAGAAGCATGTACTAGTATCAGTTAGTACTGCATGCTACTTTTCCGTACAACTTCCTACTACTATTTTGAGATGAATTTTTCATCTTGATAGTAACATAATTATTGAATGAGCCCTCTCCTCTAGTTTGTGTTCTTCGATTGGAAACTTACCTGTTCACGATCCCATGAATGTGATTCTAAATTAGTGAACCTTTATGGAAAATATTTTTTGAGTGTTTTGCGATTATTTTATATTTCTTTGTCCTTTTCTACTGCACTTACGCCCATGGGCAGTGCGTCATAAATCCTTCATTCATTCATTCAAAAGGTGGTACAGCAGAAACACATAAAGAAAATGGTTTCGGTGGGATCCCAAAGGAGAATATCTGTTGGATTTCTTCATAAAAAAAAAGGTCTTGTATATTTCCGGTCGCTGCCGTACCCCGCAAACGTGTTATTTATCCCGAATCACTTGATCCGATAGGTAATCATTACGATTATTACTAGATTACAACCTGAGCCCTAAAACGAAATTTATTGAATATATTATCTGACATTTGAAAATCCCTGTACACATCACTTTACAAGTTTTATCAGACAATTATATTCTTTCCGGAATTTCATGCTTACATCAGAACCCAGTCATATCAGTTACTCGTTTATAATAATTAGGCAGAAAGATCTTTTTATCCCTATTAACCGACACTTACAAATGGACAAAAGAAATCGATAAAAATAACGAATTTTCCGTTTTCAGTGATTCCGGAGAATCTAGCCGAAGATCGACTTGACAGGAAAACAAAACAAGGCCTTTAAATTTCCAGTTTTCCTCGGTTTCCGCCTCTTCGTATCGAGCCAACTAGAAAATATAGTAGACAGCCTAGGCTAAATCGATTCAGCAGGTCAAATCACCCCATATTAATCAAGTCAGACATTCTGACTTGATTAAGAAATTACATGCCCTACCGAAGTTCCGGTTGTTTTTTATTCCGGTCGAATATCGGACTATCTCATTAGCTTGAACATAAATGCATGCCTTAACTTAACCCCCCCCCCCCCCTCACATACACACACACTGATCATAGGGTACGGGGCCCCCTCCGAATTTACCCTACGCTTTGGAGCAAGGTAACCGTACTCCAAGCAAGAATAAATAAGGGAAGAATTGAGAAGACTTGAATCATGGGACGTTGTTTTCTGCCCGATCCTCAAGTACCGGGGGTGGAGCCTATTCGGCGCCTGTCCAGACCACAGAGTAATTATTGGCGCTATTTCTTCTGATCGCCGTGCTTCGCGTCAAGGAAGTGCGCGAAATTCAAATTAAACCGAAAGAGGCCGACATTTTGCCCTTCTCCCTCCAACAAATCGCTGCTACCACTAGTTTAAAAGACGAGACAAGGGGCTAAAGTACAGTGAAATGATAGAAGTCGTGCAATCCTACATTCAAGGATGACGAAAATAAAGGCAGAAAAGGACCGATTTTGACTGAACACTAAAGTTTAAAGAAGGAAGGGACACGCTTCCAAACATTCATGCAATCTCTATGGCAGATTCTTAGTGATGAAAAAAAAGACTGTCAATAGGATGGATAATGAAACATTTAGCCAACTACCCGAGATAATGATATACATTTTGACCAAAAATAAAAAAAGGGTTATCTCAAATGTAGACGTTTTGAATGATACTGTACAATTATCATTTTCAGTAAGCAATTAAAATTTTAAATTAGGAAATACTTCAAGCCAACTGTTTTTCGCAACTAACCGAGAAATGTTATGAACTGAATTGTGTGTTCAGAGTACAACTTAAAAACAAAACATAACAACTCTTTGAGTACAGTTCGCCAACTATGCCCGAATTCCAACTTGAATGATGTAAAAACATGATAATGAAAAAAAAAACGATTACGAAAAGGCATAGACAATGAAAAATTGGGCAGATGTAAATTGCAACTATCCGAGATAATGATCTACCTTTTGGACCAAGAATAATAAGTTGTTATCACAAACTGATACGTCTTGAAAGATATCCTGCAGTCAGCAATCATTAATTTCTGTTTTTCGCAACTACACGAGAAAATGATATGAACTAAATTTCGTGTAGAGTACAACTTAAAAACAAAACATAGTAACTCATTGAGTACATTTCGACAGCTAAATATTGTCCAAGCTTAATACCTTTTCTAGAAGCGATTCTTTACAGTCCTGAGAAGACCAAAATAAAATTACTAATGTTTACACCAGTCCCATTGAATCTGAGCTAAATGCATGCGTGTTAGGTCTATGCTTAAGCGTTCAAGTTGCTGAATTGCTCCCCTGAGTTATCAGATGCCGCATTCCCTTGGGCTTCACCGTCTTTGTGAAGGGTCGTGACAACATGAGCTTCATATTGCAAATCTGACCCGAGATTGAAAAGGAGTTTCCATTTATATAATCCTCAGAATCTGCACTGTTTGAACTTCCCGCCTTTTCTGACTGCTTCATCACTTTTGCTCTGGAGGTAACACTTAATACTGCAAGAGGCAACACGTGAAGCTCCACCCCCGATAAATTAGATCGGACGAAAAGAGATCTAGGATGCTGACATCGGGGTTATGTGAGTTCTCAATTCTTCCCTTATTTATTCTTGCTCCAAGTTTGAAAAAAATCTCAACCCCGTCGAGAGTTTTCCTGTTAACAGATGGACGGGCAAAGTTTCAGAAGTCATACGCATTCGTCAAATAACGTTTTTTGACTGTAAAAACAATAGGCTACACGGTTTCTCTTTAAATCTGGGATAAACTACTTATTCGTCATTTATACCAGACTACTTATTTCTAAATTAAACACTTTTTGGACTTATTTCAAAATTCCGTAATAAGGTTTGAGCTAAGTTAATTTTAGACAAAAAGAGAATAATGACAAAACCGTACATTAAGTTTGAGCCAACGAGTGACATGGATTCTTGGATTTCAGAAGACCGGAAATAAAGTGGAAACACCCTAACAAAAACTTAGCAGTCAGTGGGAAAGTGCCTGGCACTTGAGCACGAAGTAGTACAAGTCTCCTCCTCCCGAGTCAGGCAAAGAGTTTAAGGTTGTACCCGCCAGGCAAACTTTCTTCCATCGAAAAACCGTCTTCTTGCACAAAATTTCTGCGCGACAAATCTGTGTCCCACGCATTTACCCATGTCCCATGTTTACATATTAGTCGCGTGTCTAAGGAAAATCCTTAAAGCACAACTGATACTAGAAATGATCTTTTCACTATGAAACGGATCAGAAAATTGTTTCTCGAAAATAGTTACCATTACTCTCCATCGGAATTTAGCGATTTTCTTGTTAGCGCTTGTTGATTTTATCCAGCCTTCCTGCTCTGCGACGCGGCAGCTGGGCGCAAAAAATTTGAAAACTGTACGCGCCGTGGTTAAAAAGTAGGAAAACTAAGCAAATAAAAGAAGTAAAAAACAGAAGATTATCATATCCTTGTGTGTGAGTTGCCAGCAGACATTCAAGGTTCTGGCAAACTTTGCGTTGTGTAACCGGGGATTTTGGAAGCTTATAATCCCATAAGAGAGCTAGGTTATATACAGTAGAGGTATGCTTATTTTAACACTTTTTTTACTTTCCCACTACCTTGGCTTGGTTACTTGCACATAAAAAAGTAAAATGGAAAAGAAAAATAAGAAGCTTGATATCAGCTAACAGCCAACTATTTTAGGGTTATCCTGGCACAAACTTTAAGCAGAAATTTAATTAGCTTTCTTTGATTTTTAATTTACTAAAAAGGGCCTTCCTCTTTTCATGGCATCTGCTGGTTCGGACCGCCATCTTCTCCATTGAAGGTGCGTTCCTCGTCGCAAACTTTTCAAATTATAAAAAGCAAACCAGGTGTCAGTTGAGTCACTTTCAGCCGTGAATTAGCAAAATATTCAAAAAGTGACAAAAGCGTGAGTGGTTATTACAAGTATTCAAATTCAAAATTGCCTGGTTTGGGCTTTAGTTTTTTATTCGGCGATCGTTCACTGTTAGCAGACGTTCACATAAGCATACCTCTACTGTATTATAAAAGGCAGATTAAGTAAGAGAGGTCCTTTAAGTACTTACAGTTTTTAACAAGATTTTATAATTTCATTTATATTTCCATTCGGGGGGCCCGGAGGGTTTTGCCTAGACCCCGTTAGATCTCAAGAAATAAAACATCAGGCTGATGACCTTAACATTCTATTCTAGAAGGAGAGTCTTTTTTATGTCTATCGGCTTGACAAAGTAGCTCTTGTTATCTTCTCCCATTTGGGCCTTAATAAATTCGGATTTCCTGGAGGGGAAACAGACTTAGTGAGCCACACAAACGGTGGCAGAAAACGCTCTTTTTTAGCCAAAGCCGAGCCGTTTTCTTGTCGGGACGATCTTTGGTCGGAATCCGGTGAAAACGGAAATCCGGCAGTGCTAACAATTTATTGGTCAAGTTGTTCAAAGTACCCAGTAATGGTTAGGCTTACATGCTGTATCGATACACGTCATGTTTTCCTACTTGGTCGATACTTCGGACGGAATCGGGCGGAAACAGAGAACTTGTGGGCAGTTTAATAAGAAGCAGGTTTAATAACATGTGTTGTTAATGTAGATAGTGTACATGGATAAACCAGGTGAGTAGTTCCCTAACAGATAGGCACTAGGCACGTCTGTTCGGAATATGATTAACCGGAAATTTCCGATAAACTTTTATTTAAACATTAAACTTTTATTTTAAACTTAAGGTAGGTTAGTATATATACCTAATGAACATGCTAAATCAGCATGTTTACGGGTATGTTACTCGTATTCCTTCATACTTTGGGTTAGACTGGAAGAACTGCCTAATGACTTTGGTTACGGGGTCGAGTACATCAACGTTTTATTGTCGCTTAACGGTACACAACAAAACAAAATCAAGTATAGGCCTACGTAGACCAAAATGTTAGTGTTCTACTTTAAATGAGACACTTACAAGCACCTGCGCAAAACCGGACAAAAAGACAAAAAAAAAACTATAACAAACAAATATTATTCACTATTCCAATTCTCTTCAAATCAAACTCTCTTGCTTCAAAAATACCTCCATCAACTCCCACAGACCATCTCGCTTCCCCAATTCCTAGCCCCTGTAAACTAAATAGCATGCTCAAAAATGTTTTTTCAGACAGGCAGATGGCAAATAACAAATGACCCCCTAGTGGTTACCGGTAGGTGTTTCAAAACATTCACACACGATTTATTATTCCAAGTGACGCTCAGCAACTCTTGCGTGTGTCACTGACTAGCCCATCTATATTTCGCGTATCGTCACCATGATCACATAATAAAATACCCCAATGAAAACTTATTTATTATGCTATATACAGAGGTACCAACAGGTATTAGGGCTAAAATAGTTGTGGGTTCTGACGAAGATGGACCTGGAGAGGCCTGGAAGACCTGGTGCAGATTCCCTTCGGGAACTCACCCAAACCTTTGCTAATATTTATATTATTCTTCGTATAATATCGCTAAAAAAAAAACATGGTACCTTTATGATAATATTAAACATGCAGCGATGGTGCAGGGTTTGACCCAGAGGCTAACTAACAGCAGAAACAGCAAAACAGTATATTTGTCATTATTCTCAGTGGACAATTTACCGTGTCAACCAAATAAACCGTGTCAACGGTTGAATAGTTTTCATCTTAAGTCATAAGCCTACTCTCACCCCCAATAAGGCGTGGTCGTTATTATTGTATTGTTAATATCTTTTCTTGCATTTTCAATAGTGCCTATCTTAGTAAATGTTAATTTTCTACATATTGAATCTTTTTTTGTCAGTCGTAGCAACAGGAAGTTTGAAAATTACGTGCCCAGGAGTTTACTGATCATGCAATAGAAGTAATGACAATTTGCGGTTTTCGTGCGAGTTAACATTGAACATTATCTACGCTGTTTCTTTTTTCTGCATCCGCTCGCCGCTGAGAGGATGCGTCGGGATTCCATTGATGTTCTTTTACGCCATATTTCACCTACTGGTTTAATCATATTACCCGCCAAGAAAATGTTGGTCAACTTGGCGAGTGAACAGGCAAATTAAAAAGCAGCCCCATTACGAACCCGATCGCTTAAAGAAGATGTCTGCGGGACGGCTTTACGATCGTAATCCTAGAATTTTTTTACGCATATCATTTGCAAGCCAATCTTAGAGTCAAGAAGAGTTCAAGTCCTGTAAAAGGTTTTTTTCATGTTTTTTTTTTTTAAAAAGGGATTCTTTTCTACGGCAGACTAGTGATAAATATTGATTCGAGTGATGAGGGGCTGGGCTGGGCCATGTTCTCTTGAGGTGCGAGGAGCTTTCTATAAGGGGTATTCTTTTTCAAAATGGGAGGGGAGGGTGAGCTTCATCTAGGTATCCTTAAGTTGACGACTCCTAGGTCACAAGTTTTCTTTTCTTTTTTCTTCAGTTACTCCGCTTCTTTTCTTGTATAGTGGGTCACAAATAAATTATTATCTACAGTGTGCTTTGGCAACATGTAGAAAAGGTTATTAGTTTAGTAGAAAGTCGATAGGTCGGTAGGATATTGAGGTTGTGAATGGTTGTTTACAATTTGAGATTGCTTTTTTTTCTTTTCTGTATATGGCTTAATAGCTTTTAAATACAGATATATATATATATATATATATATATATAAATGTATGTTCTTAAACATTTTTTTTACTGCTTGTGTCTTGTCATCTTTTGTTCTTGTCTGTCGCTGTCTCATGATAAACCATAGATTTAGGTCGTCTTTTTTCTATTCAGCCACGCTACATAGATGGAAACTTTTATTCTTTACAGTTCTCATTCTTTTATTTATTTGTGTGTATTTATTGAACTGACGACCCCCCAGGGCAATGTTTTAATGCGCTACACTAGTACGTCAGCCAAGCTTAATTCTAGTAATACTGAATGAATGAATTTATTACATGCAGCCTAGTAATATGGCATTTCCACAATACATACAGAAAAAAGGGTAAATGAACGCTTAACAAGAAATACAAGAATCTTAACAAGAATCTATAACGACATCAAAAGATAAACAAACACAACCCAAGAAAGACACAACTTCGGCCCTTCTTGGCAAGGGTCCTCTTCAGACTCAACTCAATTGATCACAAGTTTCGTTTTCTAGGTTGACCCTTCAAGGACCCTTCGTGTCAATAACGCCAATGCAACCTACTTCCGTAACTGTATTGATTAGTTCTTGAGCCCGGCGACCCAAATTGATATGTTACATTCTAAGCCCACTAGCGGTACCTCACTAATCTTTGCACATGCCGAGATTCACTATTTTCCATGCGCATTATGCTCCCGATGAGCTGAGTTTTTGCTAGAAATCAGTGGGTCTGGGAAAAGGCTTAAAACAGCCAAAGCTGTGTATAATTTCTTTAAAACTAGAGCCTAATTTTACAGTATTCAGATGGTTTTTGAATATTGGAACATAAGCAGTAAATAGTGCGAGGTGTGCTTTAAGGTAATCCTTGCCAAGAAGGGCTTGAATTTTGCTAGAATAAAACTTAGCTGACGAATCCGTGCTCGTACTTCTCTGCTTAAAGTATTTAGCAACTACAAAGGTAAACGATTGCCGACCAAACAAATCTTTTTGGGTCACACGCAATAGCGGTCTTTCTTCGACGGTAGTGAACTTATAATCTTGAACTGAACGTTTTATGAGTTTCGCTCATAAGCGACAGAAGCAAAAATCCGTGTCTGGATCACAAGGTTCCGGTACGGAATTCCGGAAAAGACGTGAGGCCAAGTGACAAGCATCTGAGAAGCACTACGATTAAGCGGAAGACCGTGAAACCACCGAAAAGAATTGCTATAAAGGACCCGAAATGAAATATTACTCGTAGCACAAAAGTGCTAAACCGTAAATTGGAGTGCAGTAAGTTCTTCAAAACTCCTCACTGCAGGGTCAGATTTTCCAAACTCGCGAGTTTTTTATTCTTCGTCGGCCGTGTCGTCATGCTTCGGAGTTCTCTGAGCGCGTTTCCCTCATGTAATGTTCACACGGACAGGATTTCCGGTCCAGTAGAAGGGAATTCCGGCTTAGCTGAAAGGAATTCCGTTGGCGAAGACGCAGCAGCCATCAATGGTGATACCATGGCTGTTATCATAATATTTTTCTGTTGGTTAGTTTAATCCATGCTTGTAAATTTTCTGACTTTCGGGTGTGAAATTGCGACAAACAGACTGGAAGTTTTTTCCCTCTGTACAAGTATCCTCTGCGAGTAAACGTTGTGTTTGCGGAAAATGCATAGAAGTATGAATGGGACGTAGAAGTTTTCTCCTTCAAAGATCAAAGATTAAAGCGCCGAAACTAGCTTGTCACAACCAGCCGCATGGCGTACCCGATAGATTAAACAACGCCCTTAAAGCGGCGTCAAGGAACAGCCGACAGTGGAACGCGAGGTCTCCAGGCCTTCAGCATTTTCCGTGGAAAGAGTTAATTAAGTAAATCTCAAGAAATTTTGAAGAAACCAATGAGTTTAAGGAGTTAGTGGGAGAGAAACGACAACCAGTCCCTAGGAACGGCTATTGTGAACAAGACTGTATGCAAGACAGTGCATACAGTATATGTATGCATATACCTTTCTGCAAACCCTAGTACTAGTTGACACTACTCACAAATCACATAAACCTGGATGAACCCTTGAGCGCAACCCTTCGTAAGCTCGTTAATTATTCAGCAGGTTTGATAGTAGGCGTATTCACTTTGCATAAAGAACATATCTTTTCTCGCTCCCTCATTTGACAATAGTTGCTTTTTCTCAGATACCGTGGTATCTGTTACCACGGTAACTGGATCTGCAAATAGTCGTTTTTGCAGATAGCGTGGTATCTGATACCACGGTTGCTCTGCAAGAACGACAATTACCGAAATTGTGGTTTTCGAAGTCAACCCAAAGGAAAAACTGATATCCAGTCCCATCACTAAGTGCCAAATTTCTTTCTCACCAATTTGACAAAATCCTAGGCTCTATTGTTGGTGATGATGAAAGTGAGATAACGTTTCCACATACCACGTTCAGTTACCACGGTCGGGCTGTGCTATCTGAATATCAGATACCACGATGACTGGCCAGATACCACGATAACCGAAAAAACACTTTTTGACCGTGGTATCTGATACCACGGTAACTGCGAAAACGACTTTAGACCGTGGTATCAGATACCATGTATCTGCAAAAACGCAACTAATGTAATAGAAAGGAGTAAGCGAGCTGCCTACACAAGGGTTCCAAAATTCCAACCAGTACGTAGCGGCCAAACATAGCACTCAACAAAATAGTTTTGTACCAAAGATTGTTTAAATAATTAATAAGCCTTTGACCATTTCTACGTACTTTCGTATTTAAAGCGAAGGTTTTTTTACTGCCCCCCCCCCCCCCCCCCGCGGCCCATTTTCCTGCAGTCAGAGGTACCGAGTAAATGTGTTATGAATAGTAAGAGCGTTTTAAGGTTTGTTCATGTAATTTAGTTTGTAATAAATATCTTCTGTAATAAAGAGCATTCATTCATATTGACACATATTGTCATATTGTCATTTTGCATGACAAAATAATAATTTCTGTAAATTAACCATCAAAAAACCATAGAATAGGAGCTTAAATACTATTATTAGTTTCCTACTCACGAACTTTGGTTTTGTTACTGGGAAAGTGTGAGCGAACAAAATACCATTCCGTCGCACAGACATATAAAATCATGGACAACAGGGCTCAACCAGCGCACGACGTTATCCACTGCTTCCTGGCCGAAGATTGAAAATTAAGTGTCTTTTTCTGTGTGTTTATGTGCTATATTTATTTTATTTATTTTCTTCATTTACTCCGCTTTTTCAAAATGGCAGGTCATAAATAAATTACTTACTTACTTACTTACTCATGTCTTTTCTCCCTTCCCCATATGACAATGTGTCGGACACTGTAAGGGAAAGGCAGAAGCCCCCTTTTTCTATGAAGGTCCCAAAACTCTAACCGGCCAGGGTTGCCACATGTTTCATAGTGTAGGATAGTGTGGATTGTCACTCTATTTTTTTTGTAACTCTTGTCCTACGTGAGACATAGAAATCACTCTTTTTCAGAAAATGTCCAAATGTGTCATTTTTGCAGAGGCGATTCCGACCAAAAGTGATCATTTCAAGTTTTTTCATGAAAGTAAAATTTCACTCTCGGTTCACTCTCTGTTTTGGGCCAAAAGTCACTCTATAAATGTTTTTGATGTGTCAACCCTGCAACCAGTATAGACCAAACATAGCCATTCCCAACATACAGTTTTGTACCAAAGATTGTTGAAATGTTGTAGCCTTTAACCATTTAAACGATTTTTAATGTCACTGTCGTATTGACAAATTTTTGTATGACAGTATTTACGAATTTCGATTTTATTACCATGAAACTGTGATCGACTGAAGTACCATTCTATACTATTCTACTTCATTAAACTTTCTTCTTGAGGATGTGACGGATTAAATGACATACACACCCCAACAGAAATCATTGACATGAATTAGTGGGAAATATAAAGAAACCTCATGTTGCATAAAAGTGTTAGGCATGCCAGTGGCATAAAAACGACACTTCACTAATTCTGATTTGTTTGTAAAAATTATCAATAAAACCCTAGACTAAGGCGTTACAAAGAAAAAACAAACAAACAACTAACACGCAACACTAGAATTTTAGGACAACACAATCTCTTTAGGTAGCACATTCCGCTCTTTCTTTTCCAATTGTACTGAAAACTATACACGCCCCCGCTTCGATATGTTTCTATGGCACTTGCAGCTACGCTCAAGTGCCATATACCGATCACTTTTTGGTCGGTCTGTCGGTCGGTGCGTCAGGCCACTGTTCTCGAGTTGGGGTACTTTCAGAAGGGCTAGAACGATGAAACTTGGCAGGCATATCAGGGACCCGACCAAACTAACTTTGAAATGGTCACTTCCCCGATCCGACCACGGTGGGGGGGGGGGGAGTGGAGGGAAGGATAATGCGGAATCTTGAGGGATGTATTACTTTGGAACGGGTGAGCAGATCTTAAAGAAACTTGATATTTGGAAAGACCTTGTGTCTCGGATGACTCATATCAAGTCCGGACTGGATCCGATGAATGTGGGGGGTAGTCGGATGGGGGAACCGGAAATCTTGTGACACGCTTCGAGTGGAACGACTGGGATGAAACTTGGTGGGAAGAACACGCACAACAACTAGATACATCAGTGATACAAGCGAATCGGATTTGTGCACTGTGGAGGGAGTTAGGGGGGGGGTGGAATTCCGGTGAACGCGAGTTAAGGTACTTCGAGATGTGCTAGGACGATGAAACTTGGCTTGAACATTTGAGACTTGGCATGATTGGCTTAGAAATAGTTTGCCATGATGGGCTTAGAAATAGTCAGTTTCTTCAACCCGACCATCGTGGGGGGAGTGGAGGGAGGGGGGGGTCCGGAATCTTGAGGCAACTTTTGAAAGGGTGATCAGATCTTAATGAAACTTGATCTTTGGAAAGACCTCGTGTATCAAATGTCCTATTTAAAGTCCGGACCTGATCCGATGAATGTCTGTGGTGGATTCCCCTCGAGGGGAATACCGGAAATCTTGTGACACGATTAGAGTGGAGCGATCAGGATGAGACTTGGTTGGAGGAATATGCACAAGCCCTAGATACATCAGTGGCAGAATCGGACCGGGTTCGGGCACTGTTAGGAGAGTTGGTCGGGGGGGGGGGGGGGGGTCCGGAATTACGGTGATCGCGGATTAAGGTACTTCCAGATGTGCTAGGACGATGAAACTTGGCTTGGACATTAGAGACTTGACAAGATCGGCTTAGAAATTGCCACTTCACAGATCCAATCATCCCTTAAAATACAAATCCTAACGGCAAAGTACAAGAAATATGTTTAAGCAAAATATACATTTTCATCATCCCCATGAGCCCATGATCATTTTTGCCTCAAGTGCTTTGCTCAAAATTTAATTTGTAGCACCCTTAAAGTGCGTGTCTTAACCGAAAAGTAAAAAAAAATACTTTTGACCCAACGATATATATTCATGTTCCCCAAGGGCTCATGGTCATTTTTGCTTCGAGGGGTTTGCTTACAAGTGAATTCCTTACAGTACAAACAATAATTTTGAGAAAAATATACATTTTCATGATCCCGATGAGCATAGCATCAATTATGCTTCTCAAAAAATATCGAATACTTTTTATCTTTTCTCGAATACTTTTTGTAGTTTCTCCAAGACTCTCGAAGATTTTTGATCGATTCTCGAATACAAACACCGATTTCTCGAAGACATTTGAGGGATTCTCGAATACATATTCTCAGAATTGTTTTTTTGACGCATTCAGCCTCAAATCCATTCCATCTTGATTCCATACAGAGCCAAAACAATGCCAGGAAGAGTCGAAAATCCGCCGAAAAAGCATCTGGTGACTTTTCCATTATCATGACGACAAACAAAAAGTCAGCAGACTCTTTTATGGCGTTTTTTTGCTCTTCCTGGCAATGCCTGCTATGCATAACTTTCCTGTTTGTTTGTTTTTCCTCTCTTTCCTTACCTCTTTTTTATTTTAAATACATTAGATTGGTTTTTGTGTTATTATCTATTGAATAATTCTAAGTTAAAAGGTGGTTAGAAGATACAGCCACCCACAGAATTTTTTTCTTTTATATGGTTGTTGAGTTTTGTGTACAATGTAGTTGTGTTTTTGGTGAAGTAAAAAAAAAAATGTAAAAAAAAAATATAAAAAAATGCAGAACCTTTTCAAAATCACAACAGACGACATTCCAAGTGTTTTCTGTTGAAACTGCGCATCCTTGCGTTACCTTTTATGAAATTTTGGACAGTGTCGTGGAGTGTATTAAAGGAAATTGAAAAGGAAAAACACAAAATAAAACACAATCAAACCCAAACAAAAACGGTAGCAATTCAGATGCTGATTATTCCTGTCTAACGCCTCCACAAATGGTTGCACTATCGAAGGATGCGGACACGGAGATCTTCTATTGCTGTTATAGGTTTTCTATTTACAGTATTTACTAAATAGGTGTTCCGCGTCCAAAGTGGCATTTTTAGCAAAAATTGCAGATAACGAAAGAAAACTGAACGGATGTGAGTAGTTTCAAAATGTGTAAATATTTTCCAAAAAGGTGTGAGGTAGAGGACGTGAACAAGTGCTAAAGCATTGTACAATGTAACAAGAAGCGGTCGTAAGTAAATAAATAAAGATGTAATCGGATCTCTGGAGAAAATATTGTCTTCTCTGTTGAAAACCCTCGTCTTTGTAAAGCCCATCCCCATCGTTCTCATAATGTCTTTAATTTATTCTTCAGGCTCGATTAGGATCTTCCCCAGTATGTGCTTCAAGCAATGCAAAGTAGCAAACAAGGAAGTAAGAAAAAGGGTTATCTAGATTTCTGTCTTATTTCGTTATTCGTATAAAGTCTATTGATATTCCCATCCTTGTCTACTTTATTTCTTATTTGTATATTTATTTTTGTTTAATTAATTAATTTTGTTTAATTTAATGTGATTGTGCTTTGGCCTTGCTTTCGGTTAGCTGTTTAAATATTTAGTGGATGCATATTATTGGGTATGATCGTCATGTTTAAGTTAATTTGGTTTTATTTTTGTCGTGTGCGCTCGAGCTCTGCTCTCAGCAGCGGAAAGTGGTAACGATAAATTTTGTTTGTAAATAAAGATAACCTTGAACCTTGAGAGCCTAGTCACACCGGGCTCAAAACGCGGCCTATTTGATAAACGACTGAAAATCCCTAGGGGACGTGAGATTTGATAGGCTTTGTGGCAGCTTGGGGATAATGAGCAGACTGCATTTAGGGGTCAATTAGGGTTCCTGTAACGTTATTATACACGCTGTTTTGCTCTAACTGATCTTCTGAATTTTAAACGACAACATTCAGAATTAGACGTTTTTTGTTCTTTCTTTTTTTCAACTTTTGCTGCCCAAAAAGCCAGGAAATGAGCCCAGTGTGACTAGGCTCTGAACCTGCTGATAGATAGATAAATCTTTTATTCGCCAAAAGATATAATGGCTTACGCCAAATTTGTTTGGTAACGTTATAACTCATGAGAACACGTGTAAATCATAACATTCATAACACGTTTATGAATCGCGCTTCGTTCTACAAATTCAGAGAATAAGGACAAAACTCTTTGCGAACCTCTGGTGGGGACATTTGATTGGCTGCAACTTTTCATTCGCTGTAGCTAACTGTCGCCAGATTTTCTGAAGGGAAACTTATATGGATTTGGTGGTTCAAAGTTTTTTTTTATGTAGTTGTTTATGTATAGCATTGCATTTATTTTTTTCCCCTTTTTTTGTTCCCATATAATTATGCTAAGTGATTAAATTATTGAGTCGTGCCACAAACAAATCTGTATAGATTTCCACGTGGCAGGTCTGCAAAATTCCATTATATATTAAATTTGTCTCTCTCCCAAGATTTAACACCAAACTCCATGCAGAGTCTCAGCCTTCTTTCATGTAAGGAGTCGATTTCGAATTTACCTAGCAACTCTTCATAAGTTTCATTTCTTCAGGCTACTGCATTGACGCACTGTATTTTTTGTGTCGATTACCAATTATGTTACAACCTGTCTATTCCAGCACCTGTTTTCCGTCTGTTATTAGGTCTGTAGAGTATTGACTCCGGTTGTAGAACCTGAAAGACGTGACTATCCGAGCCAGACATGCATCTAAATATTTTGGATATAGAATGTTAGCAGAGTCTCTCTCGAGGTCAGCGAGTCCTAGACCAAGTCACGGTCTAAGGTCCAGGACATAGTCCCTTAAGAGGAGACGGGACGGAAACAATACAGAAAAATGCTCCTGAGATGCCTGTAGGCTGAGTCGTCCCGAATCCCAATAAATGTTTTTCTTTCTTTTTTTTATGAAAAAACTAAACGTTTTTATGCGTTTGAATACCATGTTTTCTTGAGGTGCGAGGAACTTTCTAATATAAGGGGTACTCTTTTTCAAAATGGGGGGGATGAGCTACTTCTAGGTATCCTTAAGTAAGGATACGAGCTCGTTAGCTCGGCTTTTTAGTAAACTTAAAGGACACCTGAATGAGAGTACCAAGTTCAACCCTATCTGTATGACTTCTGTTAACATTGCCTGCAGAAAACCCAGTCCAAATACGAAATAGTGTTTCCAAGGTATGATTTTTGCACCATTTTGCATCTGTCCTTGTTTCAGTACCGAACAATTTTAGAAAGGAACAAATGTCTCCAACCAACCCTTCTTCTGGAATATTTTTTAACCAGTTAAGCCCAAACGTATATCTAGAAGAAATTCCAATACGATCCGGCCAGCGCTGTACAAGATTTGAATAAATTGCGCTTTGGAGTCTGCATGTGCAAACCTCCAGAAACGAACATCCCTATTTTGAAAACGTCACGCTTAAGAGAAGAATGCTGCCCGTGGCCATGTCTGTAATTCTCCATGGTGTGTCTAAGTATGGTTTCATTGTTCAGGTGTCCTTTAAGTTAACCAGATCGGGCACAAAAACATTCCAGTGTATTGACAGAAGATGACAAAAAATAATGTCGCGAAATACAACTGGCAAGAAACTGCGAGGTGTTAATGCATTCTGCAAGCAGTAAGAACAATAAAGGTTGCATTGTAAACAGACACTACGTAGTTACATGGACAAAGTGAAAAAAAAATCATTATTTCTCAGGAAGTAAGGAATTAAGGTCTGTAAATAGACGATTTTATGTTTCTCAGTTGTAATGAGATTTTTAATTATACCCCGCAAGGGTCTTTTATGGTTATTCTTTTGTTTATTTATTCATATTCTTTTTAATTATACCCCGCAAAGGTCTTTTATGGTTATTCTTTCGTTTATTTATTCATATTCTTTTTGTTTGTTTCCGAAGAATGGAAATTAAGTCTTTTTGTGGGTGTGATTTAGCTTTCGTTACTCGATCCTAAATCTATTGCTCAAATGTTTCTCTAACAACTTGGCATTGCTAGGGTTATAGAAAATCCGTTAGTACCGTTTAAATTCTTGTCTGTCCACCATCCAACTCTTCGAACTAGTTTTTCTCCAGTTCAAGCCCCGAAATAAGTTTGCGCCTGAAATGCTAAAAGCGGTTATGTAAAAATGTTGTGTACTATTTTAGTGGTTGATAATAAAAAACGTTGAGAGCCTGAAATAAATTAAAAGCGTAGAATAAACCTTGACAACAATTTAATTACTTAAACATTCCATTTTTAGTTTCACTGACAACGGTATTTCAAAATGAATTTACATCTTTGTCTTGTCTAAATGATTCACTTTGATTTAAAGAAGCACGGAAATAAATTATGTTCTGTTCAAGAATGTCGACTGAGAAAGCTCGCTGTAGTGTTAGCCATATGGCTTTGCAATAGTACTTAAAAAAAATTACTTGAGAGTAGGCTACTTGTTTCGTTACAAAGGTTTAATTGTGTAATGCCCTTTGGGAAATTCACCTGATTTCACTATATTTGCTTGATGACATGTGTCCGGGAACGACAGTTCATTCACAAGACGAAAAAAAACACGGGGATCCGAAAGTTGTGTTGAATTTGTCCATTTTTTTTGTTTATTCGTGTCGTTTGTATGTTTGATTGCTTCCCCTTCTCTTTGAAACCATCGGGTAAAGATGAGCTATCCTAATAATACAACATATTTGATAGTGCAAACGGATACGTCAGCTCTATTTTATTAGAGCTATATTTCGGCACTTCGAACTTGTGGGAGAAACTTGTATTTCCAACTTTAGCGGCTTTGAGCCTGAAGAGGACTCTTGCCAAGAAGTGCCGAAATATAGCTCAAATAAAATTCAGCTGACGTATCCGTTTTGTACTATTAAATATGATTCACGGTCAGCTTCCCGATGAAAAATTTATCTCAGAATAGTACTATGAAGTAGTACGAAAAAGTTGCATGCAGTACTGACGATGCTACTACATGCTTCTACTTCAAGGCTACCGTGTTATTGCATACTTCTATATGGCACTATTAGCGAGACTGGACGTTACTATGGCAAGACAGGATGCTAATGGATACTACTACATAAGATTGGACCAGTCTCAGGCACATTAAATGATAGTATTATTTGCTGTTACATAGTATTACATGCAACGTTTTCGTACTACTACCATACTACTACGCAGGCTACAAATTTTTCATCGGGTTGGGCTGATGGAATATTTATCCAACTATTTGTTGCCAGGGGGGTCAACTGCAGTGGGGCATAGACCCGTAGGTTCTTCCATCTTGTTAAAACTTTTTTTTTTCCCTAAATAGATTCCGAAAGTCAATATGACGCCATTTTAAGGTATATTCGGAAACTACTTTAACTCTACACCCCGAAAAAGCTCGTCAATTTTGAGTATGAGTAAAAAAAAATAAGATGGGGCCCAAAATTGATCTTTCCCCCAAAATGGTGCGTCTGGTTGTTGAAGCTAACAGCGACGAAATAAGTGGAAGATGATTGCTCTCTTTTAGATCCTCGACACATCCCGCAAATAGATAATTCTGAATATTGACTTTTCCAGGTAGTTTTCAAACGTGAGGGTGTTGAATACCCTAGGAGCACTGTGGACCTTATTCAGATAACGGCTGACATGAAAAATGGGTCCGTTCAAGCTCACAATTTCAACGAGTTCGGCGAGGTGGCCATGGATGTGGAGATATTGTGGTCCGTAAGTACTGACTTTTTGGTTTCCATACTCTTTTATGACGTTGCCTTCCTTATTTCTTCAGTAATTTCTTTGAAAATGTAGCGCTAGTAAGGGTTTTCATTGACCGACTAGTTAGACAAAGACAAAGAAAACAAGACCAAAGGTGTCGATGGGATCCCAAAAATCTAATATTTGATTCCGACAGTCGGGTCTTGTGTTCGCCAGATCCAGTCTTCGCCAGGCTAATGATCAGAGAAAGCCATGTTCAGATATACCTATATAAGCCATATCTATTTTGACAATACTGACCGAGACTTCCTGCTTTACTTCTGCCAAGTTTCCGGTTTCGACCGACTTCCGAGTGAACTATGTACAGAAAAAAGACAACTGGGTCTTGTCTTAGCCAGATCTAGTCATCGCCAGAATCCTTGAACGTTCTTACAATTAAAATTCAGAAACAGATTAAGGCCAAATAGCTAATCATCTGAGAAAACCAAGTTCAGATATGGATTCAGCATGTGTGTTTACCCGTATAAGTCATATCTGTTTTGACGAAAAGTCCCTGCCACTTCTGCCAATTTCCCGGTTTCGGCCGAACTCTAGAACTACTTGTCCGGAGAAAAAAGAAAGCTCAAAAACAAAGTCAGGGTATCTTCTTTCCCCAATAATGAACATCTAATCAACTTCAAATAAAAATTTAACTTATAACAAATTTTCCGACTCCAGCCGGATTCCGGTCGAACTATATGTCCGGGTAAAATATGATTGTCACATACGGATTCAGCGTCTCTTCTTACCCCTAAATCGGTTATCTAATCAGCTAGAAATAAAACTTTAACTTCTAACAATTTTCCGGTTTTGGCCGGATTCCGGGCGAACTACATGTCCGGGAAGAAAATTGTTTTCACATAAGAGTTCAGCATGTCTTCTTGCCCTAAATCGGACATCTGATCAACTCCAAATAAAACTTTTAATTTTAACAAACTTTTCGGTTTGGGCCGGATTCCGGGCGAACTACTTGTCCGTCGAGAAAATGGTTTTGACCATCGTCTTCAGCATGTCTTCCTACCTCTAAATCAAACATCTAATCAACTTCAAATAAAACTTTTACTTTTAACAAACTTTCCGGTTTTGGCCGGATTCCGGGCGAACTACTTGTCCGATTACAAAATGGTTTTCACCATCGTGTTCACCATGTCTTCTTACCCCATAATCGACTATCACATTAGCTGTTTCAAAATATTTTGTTTGCCCCTTAATTTGAACCCCCTCCCCCACCCCTAAATGTAGGGCTACAAAGCCCATTTACGAAGTCGACTGGTCCGCCGACCCAACGAATCCTCACACCAAGTTTCATCAAAATATCTCATTCCCTTCGAGAGTTATCGTGCTTATAGACGGACGGACGGACGGACAGACGGACAACTTTTGCGAAGTCATAGGTATCCCTCAACTTACGTTTTGGGATCCCAAATACTTGTAGCCTGCGTAGTTGTATGGTAGTTGTACGAAAAAGTTGCATGTAATACTATGTAGTAGCACAGAATACTATCATTTGATGTGCCTCAGAATAGTTTAATCTTATGTAGTAGTATCCAGTAGCATCCTTGCCATAGTAGCATCCAGTCTTGCTAATAGTAGCATTCAGTAGTATGCAGTAACACGGTAGCCTTGAAGTAGAAGCATGTAGTAGCATCAGTTAGTACTGCATGCTTCTTTTTCGTACAACTATTTTGAGATAAATTTTTCATCGGGAAATAACACCCAAAAATAACTTAGAATCTTTGTGACATCAAAGGAAATGTAACATAAACGGGTGATCTACAACTTGATTCCCAACTCGTCTACAAAGATTTCACAATCCCCTCCTAAGGGAGGTCATGTGTCATTTCTGCCCGTCATCATCTAATGTCAAGTGAAAGATACCCCGCCGCTTGACAACCATAAAGTGTCCTAGGAATTTCTGGGATCCCCTCTCCCCTTGAACATTAGGGGCTGTTGAATCCTGCCTAGGCCCTCAAACCGACAGTGGAGCACAGGCAAATTTAAAGTCCCATTTAAAGTTCTCTGCTGGTTCAGCGGCTCGACGCTTAGAATTCTTCCGAGATCCACCCTCAGCTCCACTCCCTCTACTCCCTCAGCCCCTCCCACTGAGGCTTGATTCAGTCCAGACGTAAATATAACTTTTGAAAAGAAAGCTTGTCCGTCCGTCGATTAGCGCTACATTAGAGATATGCTTATTTGAACACTTTTTTAACTGTTCCACTACCTTGGCTTTCTTCCTTGCATATACAAAAATAATATGGTAAAGAAAATAACAAACTTGATGTCAGCTAACAGCCAACTATTTCAGAGTTATCCTGGTGCAAACTTGAAGTAGAAATCCAATTAACTTTCTTTGATTTTGAATTTACTAAAAAGGTCCTTCCTCTGTTGAAGGCATCTACACTACAGGTTCGGACCGCCATCTTCTCCATTGAAGGTGCGTTCCTCGTGGCAAACTTTTCAAATTACAAAAAGCAAACGAGGTGTCAGCTGAGTCACTTTCAGCTGTGAATAAGCAAAGTATTCAAAAAGTGACAAAGCGTGAGTGATTATTACTAGTACTGATAGGAAAAAATGCCAGGCTTGGGTTTTAGTTTTTTCTTCGGCGATCGTTCACTGTTAGCAGACGTTCACATAAGCATACCTCTACTGTATAATTCTTGAAGGGATAGAAATATTTTTGTTCAAACTTTCTGTTAGGAGTCTGTGGGTAAAAGTAGTAGTTAAATTAGATGGGATCCGTAGCACTACATCTAGGGTTGAGTGATGGTTTTCAGTTCAAGGGGCGAAACAGATACTTTTCTAAAAATTAATGAGTCCATTTAGAGGTATGAATTCATTCGGAATCCATATCTAAAACTTATTTTCTTGGCAGACAAGTAGTTAGCCCAGAAGCTAAAACCGGAAAATTGGCAGAAGTAAAAGTTTTGTTTCTGAAGTCGATTAGAGATTCAATAAACTGGTAAAAGTGAATGCTGAATCATAACTTGAAGTTAGTTCTTGCGCCAGACAAGTACTTCGTCCGGTATATGGCAATTTGGCAGTGCTTCTGATTGCTCGATCAAGTGGTTAACAGTGTCGATAGTGGGGTAAGCTGACATGTTGAATGGCTTTGTTTTCATGCTTGGTTGATACAACCGATGGAATCCGGATAAAACCGGAAAATCAGCAGGCATTGTGTTATGTCTTTGTCGGATGTTCGGGGTTACATTCTATAGAACACATAAACAGTTTGCTTCGTTTCCCGAGGAAGTCGCTATGTCGGATGGGTTTCCGGGGGTACAGGCAAAAACGGGGTACTAATAATGTCTTGTTCTAACTATTGACTTGGATGGCGATGACCTAGACATTACAAGTGCTAGAATGCTTCCCGACTGATGTCTCGTAACCTAAGTCAACGCACGGACAAATCAGTGATTTCTTTGGATTATTTGGAACCTGTCCATTCTTTTATTGGTTGTAAATAACCACCGGTCAGAGTCCCTAAGTCGTTGCTGAGTTGAAATCGGTTTGCAGGTCAAAAGTTGAAACGAAGCTGTCGTTAAAAATTAAATGTTGGCAAAAAGACTGCATTGAAATCGTTAGTTTGGACTGACAAACATTTCGGGTCCCAGCTCAAACGTGGAGTGTTAAAGTAAGATGTTAATCACGTCTTACATACAAAGAGCGTTAGAACCAATCATCGTGGGGGGGGGGAGTGAAGGGAGGGGGAATCCAGGATTTCGATTCATCCGTAACTTTGGAACGGGTGATCGGATTCCAGTGAAATTTTATACTTGAACGGTGGACATGTCTCTGGTGATCTTTTTCATGTCGGGGCCGGATCCGACAACCATTGGGAGGGGGGGAGGATACGTGACCCGCTTAGACTGGAGAGCGGGATGGTACTTAGTGGGAATATTAAACATATGCTCTAAATAAATCATTTACGGAACCGGATTGGCTCTGGGCACTGGGGGGGAAGTTGGAGGAGGGGGATCCGGAATTCTGGTGATCGCGAGTTAAGGTACTTCCAGATGTGCCAGGACCAGGATGATGAAACTTGGCTGAAATATTAACCGCAAAGTGAGAAAAATACTTTTAAGCGAAATATACATTTTAATGATCCCCAAGAGCCCATTATCATTTTTGCCTCAAGGGTTCTGCTTACAAATGAAGTTCTAGCTCCCTTAAAGTGCGCATCTTAACCGCAGTCGCAAAGTAGTTTTGATCAAACGATACATATCAGCCCGTGATGATTTTTGCCACAAGGGTTTTGCTTAAAAAAATTTCGAGCACCCTTAAAGTGCGCATCTTAACCGAAATGTGAAAAAAAACTTTCGATCAGAAGAAATATATTAATGATCCCCAAGGCCCTGTTATCGTTTTTGCCTCAAGGGTTTTGCTTACAGATGAATTTCTAGCGCCTTTAAAGTGCGCATCCTTACAGCCAAGTTCTAAAATAAAATACTTTTTACCAAACGATACATTATCGTGATTTTCAAGTCCATGATCATTCTTATCTCAAGGGTCCTGCATACAGATGATCAGAACAAACTGACGAAAATTCAAATTCTATATTTCATCCTCTGAACCAGCCTTGCAAGTACCATATGAGCTACCAGCTCTTGTTAAAAGCCCGGGATCTAGCACGACGGTCTATGGTTCCGCACTTAGCGGAAGCATCGGTGATGTGATACTTCATCGACAGGGCGGAGTTAGACTCCCATGGGGGGAGTCCGAGAAGGTATTTTGCCAGTTTGGAATATTTTGTCCGAATATGCCTTTTCTCGGATATGTTTAGCAAATCCCAGAATGGAGAAATGTACAGAAAGTGAGGTGTGACCAAAGCACTGAAGAGGCACCCTAGGATGAGTCTATTTACTGTGTTCTTTAGTGCTACAGCTTTACCGTAACCAATACGCATACCACTGTAAGCGGTAACCGAGATATTCCTCTTTGGGATCCCACCGGAACTCAAGCTTAGAAATTCTGTCTGAGATGGATATTGGTTGATGTTTTGACAAATTTAATACCAAATAAGGAAATAATGGGGAAAATCACAAAGCCACGGGAGATACGAGACACTAGTAGCCACAAAACCACTAGACTTCGCGCAATATTCTCTGTCATGCGACATACGACACAAATCGTGCGACAAACAGCGCAGGACTGCTTTTGTCGCACTGTCGGATGCGTTGAAAAATTTCAACTGATCCGACAAAATGCATACGATTTTTTTAGGGAAAGAAAGGAAAAACAAAGATTAATTTATTTTCAAGACTAAAAGTTACTCCACCTTGTTCACATTGTAATCCTGGGATTGCAGAATGCAAAAATCTTCTGAATAAACTTGAATTAACCTGATCTGAACAAGATGACTTATAGGCTGTGACTGAAACTTTCCTAACAGTGTTTGATAGTGGGTGGTATTCAGAAGGGTAATCTCCTCGCACCTTCGGATATCATTTCCCAAGGGCTCTTTTGTCTTTTGATCGAATAATCTCGATGAAAAATTTCGTTTTCCTTTTGCGTCTGCATGGTGGTGGGAAGGTTCATGCGAATCTGTCGCACGTACGGAACATCAAAGAAAAAATCGTGTCGCATACGACGCAGCAGTCTGAAGCAAGTGTTAGCGCATCAAATCCTCATTACGATCTTCTCATTAGTGTATCTATAGCGAATCAAGGCGGAATGGTAGTCGAAACTCATTATGGCAGATTCAGAATGGGTTTTGTCGGTGAACAGGTCAAAGCCAAAGGACTTCCTCGGTACGATGTGTATCTATGGTAGCGTTCCAGTGAAGTTATCACAAGTTACGATGATAAGAGGAGGGGTGAGGGCCGTATGGTGGTAGTCACGCTCTCTGGAACGAAAATAATCACAACGCGAACATACGTCATCACTTTACGGGAGTTCCTGCAGAACCGATAGCTTATGGGAGCGTTCCAGCAACTTATTATTAGTTACGATCGTTACTATTCTTGTTATTATTGTTCCCGAGCTCGCCGTAATTAATAAATTGGCTCCTCCTACTTATTATTTTCGTTCCACGACTGTTACGATCGTTACAATTTTGTGATGGTCGCGAGCATCATAAGTGATAATAACTATCGGTTCTGCAGGAACTCCCGTAAGAGTGATGACGTATGCCCGCGCTGTTATTATTGTTGTTCCAGAGAGCGTGGTAACCACCACAATAAGGCGCTCGCCCCTCCTCTTATCATCGTAACTTGTAATAACTTCACTGGAACGCTACCTATGATGCTCGCGACCATCATAAGTAAATTGTAACGATGTAACAGTCGTGGAACGAAAATTATAAGTGGGAGGAGCCAATTTACTTAATACGGCGGGCTCTGGAACGGCAATAATAACAAGAATAGTAACGATCGTAACTAATAATAAGTCGCTGGAACGCTACCTATGTCTCAGAGATCATCAGAGGAAACTGACCCGAGAGACTCTTCTCTGACACTTCTAATTCCGAAATTTAGCCTTAATCGCCAGCTCCCCAGTTTCTTCTTGAAAATTCAGCATAAAATTTAGCATCTTCTTTGAATTTTTCGATGAATTTTATGCTGAATTAATGCTGCATTAACTGAGCGAAAATTTAAGTCCGAAAGCGAAATGCTGCAGAAAATGCTGAATTAATTCAGCATTTTCGTTCGTTTCCGAGCTTTCGGACACGCTCTAAATTGCATTTGAATGACGTTTAAGGAGCTGGTTGGTCGCAGTCATTGAAGTATACACTTTTCAGAAAAGTCCTTCCAGACTAGCTATTTATTGGCCGCTATACGCACTAGCATAAAGTAAACAATGACGCGTTACTTCTTGCTGTAAGTTTATCTAGGTTTATTTGGCTATTTTCTGTTCCTCTTAAGCCTCGACATGTTTAAAACTGTTTAAAATGCCTCTGCCTCCATTTGTGCTCTGCCCAGCTTTGTTCTTTCAGACTTTATCAAGTTTGTCAATTCTGGCTTCCGGCTTAAGTGCTGAGTTCTAGTTGACTTTTCTGCGGGGCTAATGCGCGACTCGATTTGAAGCGAAAGCTTAATCGCTTATTCACCCTTCAGACAACTTATACCAAGATGTCACCTATGATTGTTATTGTTTTACTAGCGCATCTGGTTGCAGTTCGTCACTGGATTTTATGAGGGACGTATCTGAAGCAACAAGTTCGCTAATTGACTTGTCAAGTAAAAGCTTCATTTCCCGACAAGCTCACTTGTCAAGTCAAAGCGCCTAACAGACGGACGTTGAAAATCTGAAAAATGTTCGAGTAACAAGTCGCTGCGGGATCCCGAAACATAATAGTTATTGGATTTGTTGACCCAGACAATTCCTTTTTGGGATCCCAGAACGTAAGTGACGGGATAGCTGTGATCTCGTAAAAGTTGTCCGCATGTCTGTCTGTTAGCACGATATGGTAACTCTCGAAGGAGTTGAGATATTTTATTAAAACTTCAAGTTTCGTTAAGATTCGATCACCCGTTCAAAATTTATACACACCTCAAGATTCAGGATTCCCCTTCCCTCCACTCCCCCCATGATAGTTGGATCAAGGAAGCTACTATTTCTAAGCCAATCATGCCAAGTCTCTAATGTTCAAGCCAAGTTTGATTTTACTAGCACATCTGGAAGTATCTTAACCTTATCTTAAACCGGAATTCCAATCCCCTCTAACTACCCCCAGTGCCCAAATCCGATCCGGTTCTGTCACTGATGAATCTAGGGCTTATGCTTGTTCTTCTCACCAAGTTTCATCCCAATCGCTCCACTCTAAGCGTGTCACAAGATTTCCGGTTCCCCCTTCCTACTCCCCCCCCCACGTTCATCGGATGTTGGAGAAAAGAAGGGACTAAAACTACAAAAAACGAAAATTCCAAAATTCATTCATAACATTTTGTCCCATATTCTGAGGGCTGTCAGACTATGACAGATTTATTGTGACAGAGTTTATCCAAGTCTCGACAGCTAGTTGGCGGACAAGCACTTTTTTCTAATTTCTTGCCTACCTTGCAAACGATGGGTTGACTTTGAAAACTGCTCAAAATATTTTGAAGCCCGTAAAATGTTTGGAATTTTTCCGCCGCTGTCAATTCGGCTAGACACGCTTGAAACAGATATTGTCAATTAACATGGGAAAAGCGTATACTTGCTCTTTACGAGTGTTAAAGTACCGTTCCACCTTAAAAGGCGCAGGTAAAAACAGCTAGAAATGGCTACTGACCCGACTTTACAAAAAACCTGTTTGGGCTACACATGCACAAGTCTCTGATGTCATAATCGTACGACCGCTTCAAGATATTTGGTGAATGTGCTCTGGGATTGCTGATAGGTTTAGGTTAGGATAGGTTTCAACCCAAGCAGACTGCGAATCAGATTTGCTGATAGTGTAAACGGATAAACCAGCTGTAATTTGATTGAGCGATATTTCGGCGCTTCTTGGTGAGGGTCCTCTTCAGGCTGGAGCTTGAACAAGGAATCAGCAATTATCTTTTAAAGGAACAGAAAACTTGACTCAAACTTGACTCGGGGAGCTAGCTGGCATATCAAGAATGTACCCTGAGTCGATACTGAGAGTAAGACAAATTCTCGTTACGACCATTGCAGTTTCCGGGCAGTTTCCGAGAATTCGGCTTTTGAGTTAGTAGAAAAAAAGGCAAAAGGTTTGTGTGCCGGGAGTAGGAAACGAACGCACGACCTCTTGACTACTATCCGGATGTGTTAGTCAACACGGCCAAAGGCGAACTTTTACAGTGCATAAGTGCATAAGGGGCAAGGGCCTGCCAGCTAGCTTAGGGAACACTAAGGAGGGGGTTCGAGATAACAAAGAAGGGGGGTCCTGTCGATAATAAGTCCCTGTATCTTTATCTAAGCGCCCCAGGTCGGTTTGATGGCCGAGAGTTGCGTAGTCAAGTTTTCTGTGCCTTTACTTAAATCACAACCAACTTATCCTTTTTGCGCCGACAACAAATAGGCTCCTAAATTTCATTTCATTTCATTTCAAACTGTAGTGATTTTACAAGGGAATTCATAAAAATATTTATTCACTTACTAGAAGAGACGTTTAACGTTAAAACATCCCTCACTAATCGTCCCGAGCTAAATGTGACCTACTAATCCCCCAGGAAAAAACAGTCCACAAGGAAAGCTGTCTTGACGTAGAAACACTCCCAAATATAGATTTGATATTTAGGCAAATTGGTGGCGTCAGACCGGTTGAAGTATCTTTTGGGGTCATTGGGCCTCGGAGTGAGTAAATACGTTGTATAGATATTTACAGACAAATAATTTAAAAAAGTGGTCGAGCGGAGCGAGACCTTGTGTCGTTTACTAACAATTTTGTAAAGCGAAATTTCAAGCGTTCACTTTGAATGTTTCACAATACTGGGAGAGTTTTACCTGAGCAAACAGAAGAAAGATGAGGGCAAAGTAGGACAAATTAGCAAAATATCTGCTATGATCATTACCGTGTCATCCGAAGTCTGATGTCACGCGTGACTTAGAATTTTCAATCCGAATATGAAGTGTGAAAAACTAGATAAGCAAGCCGCAAAGCGCTTGGTCGAGGATACGCTAATTCGCCTAATGTTTGATGATTAAGTGATTTTAAACTAGTATAGAGTCTAGGATGTTGTATTCATTGTGTATTTATTATCGTGTATTTTTTTTTTAGTTTTTCTTTGCTTTTTTTTTCTTATTGTAACTTCGTCTTAACGGACAGAATGGCGACAAGCTAAAAGCTTAACTCCAAGTGTAATAACAAATAAAATGTAAGTATTAGTAATACTCATTATTACCTAGATATGATTTATGGCGTGATATACGCTCAGTACTCAATTGTAACGTCTTAAGGCCCCAAAAAACCGACATATGGACATATGGACGAGCGGAAAGTCAATAGGTACCAACCTTTTGACTTTCCGCTCTTGATCCTTCATTTGACTGCTTGAATTCTCAGCCCCTTTCCCCTCCGTGGGCAATTAATTATCTAATCCAAACAATATAGTTCTACGACCTAATTGAGAGGGATCACTAGCCTACATCCGAACAATGTTATCCTGAATGAAGGATGCAAGTTTACAAGGAACTGCTGCTCATTTATTATGTTTCTTACTTTTCACTTTCGCTTTTTTATACCAGCTTAGCAATTTTTCACACTACTGAGACTTGAATTGGCACCTGCTTTGCCTGCTCCTAACCCGATGACATCAACAAAAACTTATGTTCCTTGAGCCTAAGCTGACTTTGAAACATTTATTCAAATAATGCATACAACGGATACGTCAGCTACGATGCTTCAGCAGCGAAATTTCGGCCCTTCTTGGCAAGGGTCCTCGTCAGGCTGTCAATATTCAGGTCCAACGTCGAGAAGGAAATAAACATGTAATCTTCAGGTTTGTTTCCTTCTACAGGTTTGTTTCCTTCTCGACGTTGGACCTGAATATTGACATAAAGACGAGGACCCTTGCCAAGAAGGGCCGAAATATCGCTGATGAAGCATCGTAGTTGACGGATTCGTTGTATGCATTATTTGAAAAACTTATGGATGTCCTCTACACTAATAATAATTTTAAAAATTATATTAAAAATAAAAAAAAATATATATTAAGTTTCCTATCCGTATTATTCTAATAATGTTAAAATTAACTGACCAATATACTGTCTTTACAAAGACACAAATTTTTCTATTGAAAACCTAATAAAAACCAAAAAACATAGGGAGGGACAAGAAGAGACTAATCCACACGAAGCGCTGAACTAGTATAAAGCTAATTCAGTTGAAGAAAAATAGAAAAAACAGCAAGGCACACTTTGATTTTTTCCCAAAAATGTAAACCGCATAATAAATTTATTCTCGAAAAGCACGTGGGGCCATTGCAGGAAAACAAAAGAAACACAAAATAACACTCAAAAACAGTATTTACAAAAAAGCTCTCGATGCTCCGAGCCAGCTCGAGGAACGTCCCAAGCCGACGAAGGTCACCAAAATTTTCCGTCACTATAAAATTCTCGTCCTCCACCCTATCATGCCCCAAAATCATTTAGCTCAACGCATCTACCCACCAATGCAAAATATCCTCCCCTAGTGAACCACAAATAGGGCAAAAGTAAGGACCAGAACATATCTTAACTTTCCCTATAAGCTTTCTTCTTTCCCGGATGGGAGAGAATCCGCCCGCAAAAACCGCATATCCTGTCGATGTCTTCTTTCCGGTCACCTCCATTCCCACAAGTGACGTGGGAACAACCGATTTGATGAGGAACGTAACATCGCAAGAAGCACTGGTTTGAAAGAATGGTTGAATGTTGCGTGTATATTGTTTCATACTAACTTCTTGCAGACACGTACTTTTGGTATTTCTCGAAAATAAAATCACTACACTGACTCAATATGAGCCTTGGAATGTCTAAAACCCAGCTCTCAGAAGGATGTACCTTTGCAGAATTTGTTCTACTAGAATTCATGGCGTTCTTCTAATAAACCCGAAAGCCAAAGGGATTACGGCTCTGTAGACTTCTGGGTTTCAAGATACTAGCAGCGTTTTTTGCAGATACCATGGTATCTGATACCACAGTCTAAAGGCGTTTCGGCAGTTGTCGTGGTATCTGGCCAGTCATCGTGGTATCTGGTATTCAGGTAACAAGGTCCGACCGTGGTAACTAATCGTGGTATCTGGAAAAGTCATCTCACTTTCACCATCATCATTAATAGAGTCTAGGTTTTTGTTAAAATTGGTGGGAAAGAAGTTTGGCACTTAGTGATGTAACTGGATATCACTTTTTCTGTAGGGATGACTTCGAAAAGCGCAAAAGCGAAAAGCTGTCGTTTTGCTCAACCGTGGTCTTAGAGACCATGGTAACTGCCAAAACGACAAATTGCAGATCCAGTTACCGTGGTAGCAGATACCATAGTATCTACAAACGCAACTACTGTATCTAGCCCAGTGTTGCCACTGGTCTCGGAACTCTGCGGGTTGTCACAGGTTTATGTTAGCTTGTTCTCGTCAGTAATTGATAAAGAAAACGAGTTTCGGTGACGCCAGAATGTCACAACTTTTAAAAGTGGCACCACTGATTTCGCAGCTGCTCTTCCGAGTTCCCAAGCGGGATTCATAAAAGTCATTACGAAAAATCATCGAAGTGGCTTGACCGCTTTCATCTCAAAAGACCTGGCGATAGAGAAGGGCACAACAATCGGCACGTGCTTAGTACATACTGACGAATTCCTCGGGGTTCGTTGATCCCAGAAAAGGAGGAAGACCTGATTGTGGTTTAATTAGCGAGGGTTCAGTATAGTCTTCATGAGGCGCGGATACAGGTTGTCGAGTCTTAACTGAGAGCAGATCCCCACACCTGTCTTCCCACAGAGCCTCGTTAGTCATCATCCAAAAACTAGAAGCACCTTGCTTAAAGGACCCCTCTTGCTTATTTTGCCTTTTATAATATACTTGGCTCCCATATGGAATCATAAGCTTCTAAAATCCCTACCTTTCTCCATTGTTTCGTTTCGTAAGTACGAATTTTTAGCGCTTTTTGGGCCTTACCGAGTTTTCCGGTCACCTAACGAAAAGTTTGCCGGAATCTTCAACGTCCGCTGACAACTCTTTCACACTTAAGGATGTGATATCTTCTGTTTATTACTTCTTTTATTTGCTTAGTTTTCCCACTTTTTAACCAAGGCACGTTAAGTTTTCAAATGTTTTGCGCCCAGCCGCCGCGTCGGAGAGCAGGAAGGCTGGGTATAGTCGACAAGCGCTAACAAGAGAATCGCTAGTTTCAGGTGGAAAGTAATGGTATTTTTGAAAACATTTTTTCTGACCCATTTCATAGGGAAAAGATCATTTCTAGTAAGAGTTGTGCTTTAAAGTCTTACTGTCATCTGACAAGTTGCTGTCACCCTTGAATCTGGAAAATTACAATAATATAAAGAAAGAGATTCTAAAATTTGGTTTTGGTATAGTAGTTATGCGTAGCGTCGAGTAGAAAGATTTATGTGATAAAGCCGCGCTTTATTTGAGACCGATTTAAGGAGGCAAAGTTATTCTTGACTTGGTCACGCATGAAAAATGTATCTCCTTTATGTTATTTCAGTTTCTGGATTCAAGGGTGCGGCAGTGGAACCATCTAGTGGTGTGATTTGAAAATATATGACTGGACGCTCTCAAAATAGCTCACAGAAGAAAACTCAAGGAGATATGCTAGTGTACGAATAAAGATTTGGCAGTTGGGTATTCTGCCCGAGGTTCTGCCTAAGAATCCGACCTATTGTCAAGAAGAAAACCTGTCCCCACGTGGTTATGTGAATGCTGTCGAATCCGGCGAATAAGAAGGGACGCATCAGGTGTACTAAAGGGTTCATTCGGTTTATGTTACTTTTTTATTTTCTACTAAAGTTGGCCAGTGATGGGATTTTGCGAAAGAAAATGTACAGACAAATCCACAATCATCGTTTTTCCTTTTATTTTTTAGAAGAGTTTTAAAGAGAAATTGTAAAGCTATTGACTTCAACCCTCCCATTCCGCAGTATGAATCGACTCGTTATTGGTGTAAATATGCACTACTGGCAAACTCGTACATTTTGAAAACACAGATTCACATTGGGTGTTTTGAAGGGGGGGGGGGCTGATATGCAGAGAAAAACGAAAAGTATTTCTAGCTTCAAAAAGAAAACACAGATTTACAGTATGCTACCAAATTCCAAAAGTAGCCCAGACCGCCGGAAAGAGAAAAGCTCCGCATTCATTAATTAAATTAAACTAAATTCGATTTATAACCCGTCGAGAAACAAGACAACACCAAGAACAACCACAATAATTAAAATTCCCTAAACCGATCATGGAGCTCCACGGGTGATGACAATTTTGCTTGTCGATGAATCTCAGGACAGCCGCAGACGGATCAGCTATACGAATCAATTCGATCATTCTTTACTTAGGTCTGAATAGCCTCGTACCTTTGTTCTTTTAAAGCACAACTCTTACTAGAAATTATCTTTCCCCCATGAATGGATCAGAATTTTTTTTTTTCGAAAATACCATTACTTTCCAACTGAATTTAGTGATCTTCTTGTTAGCGCTTGTCGACTCTGTCCATCCTTCCTGCTCTACGACGCGGCGGCTGGACGCAAAACATTTGAAACGTGTCTTGGTTCAAAAGTGGGAAAACTAAGCAAATAAACGAAGTAAAAACCGAACATTCTCATATCCTTATGTGTAAAAGAGCTGTCAGCGGACGTTGAAGATTCCAGAAAACTTTGCGTTATGTAACCAGCAAAACCTGACACGGTCGAAAAAGCGCTAAAAGTTCGTAGGCACAAAACAAAACGATGAAGAAAGGTGGGGATTTCAGAAGCCCGTAATTCGATAAGGGAGGTAGGTATATTATAAAAGGCAGAGCAAGCAAGAGAGGTCCTTTAACGATCTCACCAAGCAGACATGCGTACAGCCGGTTCAGGTTCAGGTTCTTTTATTTCGGAAATACTTCGTGACAATATATATTGATCACTGGGGGCCGACAGGGATACGAGCTCGTTAGCTAGCATTTGCTTTTTCTACAGAAAGAGCGTCTTCCACCCTACTTGCTGTCGTTACTACGCATGACGTCACGAATTCTGGCTTTTTGCCGTCAAGGCTGGAACAATTTTTCTATTCTCCAGCAGAATATCATCTCACAGGCGAATCCGACCAGTCACGTTGCTGAGATGCGTAGTTACCATGCTTACTACGCTCCCGAGCAGGGAAAGCAAATAGTTACTATTAGTTACTATTTCGAGAAGGTTGGAACGGTCATCGTAGTAGCTTTTCACGAGGTTGGAACGAAAATAGAAACTAATAGCTACTATTGTTAGAAGGGTGGAACACGCTCAAAGGCTACAACTACTCTATAAGCTTTATTGGAGGGTTTTTGTTCTTCCACAAAACCCAGTCTCTTCATCGATTGGTGAGATTAATAATTTGTTTTAAGGTCCTTGCGCCAGTTCATCATTACTTTAAAGTATAACTGAGAAGACAGTTTATTTAGAAATTTGATATCTGAATACTCTGAAATATTTTGAATCATCTAAGGGATTTTGTACTTTTTCACCCGGTTTTCTAGTAACGTTCAGAGTGTATGCTGCATGCACAACACCCCAAAATTCACCCTTACGGAGACCTGCATTTCTAGGGTTAAAGATGCTAAGTTCGGGAAAGTTACGCCTGGAGAATTAGGAAAATTATATTTTTATCATATCTTTCGGCAATGGGTTACATAGTTGGTAAATTTTTTAAGACTAGAGGGACAAGCACATAGAGGTACCACAAATCGGAAGGAATAAGTTCATTCAATGAAATCGATTATCGGTAGATAGCTGACAAACGAAGTAACGGATTTTTACCGGGTTTTCAGGTCTATTTAAGCGAATAAGCGATGTGTAACTATACTATCAGATCTCAGCTCTACTGGGTTAAACTTTATCAATCAGCCATGTTTTCATGAAGAAAAGGCGTGTCAATTAATTTACCGGGGTAACAAAAAAACGGGTTAATATAACCGCCTAGCCGTCTAGCCTACTCCACTTACTGCGATAACTTGGTCTTTTACCTTTTTGGACTTCACCCCCTGTTGAAGAAAAATAGTGTCACAGCTATTCGAATTGCACACTTCCGATACTGTAAATTCCTCCTTTACTTGCCAATTTGGTATAACAACAGAAAAATGATGAATAAATTTCCAGTCACAATTATAACCGTTCAACTTGGCGAGCTGCATAGAAAGCTGCTGGTTCCGGCGTTTACTCCGCATCTCGGTCTTTTCCGCATCTCGGTCTTGACGACTAAAGAAGCGTTTACAAGTAGAGAAAAACTTGACAGTAATCTGGTCTTAGTAACAAGATTATCTTTAAACACAGAGGGAAAAAAAATGTTCCCTCAAACCAGAAAATCTGACAAAAGTATTGATTACTGCTCTCAAAAGCTAGCTAGACCTTTTTTGAATTTTTTTTTTTTTTGCCAGATTCGCCGGCGAAATTCCTTTCAAGCAGATCTGAATTCCTTTCATCGTGAAAGGAATTCTTGTCCCGCTAAACTTTTTTTCTAGTCGTCTTCACGACCGGAATTCCTTTCGTCGCGACGGGATTTCTTGTCCGTGTAAATGCTACATAACTCTTCCTGCAGACGAAGAATTGCCGTGTGCTCTTCGAAGAGCCAGCAACGTCACTACAACCTGACCGGAACAAACGGTGTTGATTGATTTCCAGAGGATTTGAGTCTTCCCCAGGTTCACTGGCGTATTTCGGACTTTGTCATATAGAGTATTTGCAAGATTAAAGAGGGGATGGAGTTTGTTTTCTTCAGGAGTTGTAGACGTTACGTTCTGCCATGATGTACTTAACTTTCATTGTTTATTTCCAGACTCCACGTCGGTTCTGGGGTGTTCCATTGTCGATCGTGGAGATGAATGGCATCCAGTGTGAAACGTTGCTTGGAGATCCTCTACTCTTCTCCATGCTTCAGTCCCGGAATTTCACAGCGGTCATTTTGGATGTATTTAGTAAGTTTATCATAACTCCACCTGCCTAGACCCGAGTATCGCTTCCTGCGAGCCCATCGATCAGCCATCCACAAATCCTCAGCAGTTTTCCAACCAGAGTTGCAAACGTCGCACGATAAACTTAGTTGTCACTCTATTTCCTTTTTGTCACCCTTGTCCTATGTATGACATCTAATTCAGTACTTCAGAAAACGTCCAGAGGTAAAGTTTTTGCAGCAGTGATTCAGACTAGAAGTGACCATTTGACGTATTTTCATAAAAATAGAAATTCAGATGTGCCATTTCCGCAGCAGGGATTCCGACCAAAAGTGACCATTTTTCATAAAAATAAAATTTCACACCCAGTCCACTCTCTGTTTTGGGCCAAAAGTCATTCTCTGAATTTGTTTGATGTGGCAACCGTGGTTCCAACATTCGGGCACCATGCCCTGGAGCAAGGCACCACTGTGCCATGAAAATCTGGTGAATGATATAGCGAGAGGTTTGCCACTCCAAAATGACTTGAGTCACACTGTGGCACTATTAGAAACTAAAGTATAACAAGTAAAAAATAGATCCATAGGCTGATGAACAGAGAAGAGAAACGTTATCTTTTTAAATACAAGACGTGCAGTGCAAAGCTAGCATCGTCAGGGAGGTTCGCACTTTTTTTCCCCTGAGGAAATAGAAAGAAACACATCTCCTACCGTATACTTGAGGTAAAAGTTGATGATGGTGATGATCATTGGGGGACTAATAGGAGACGGTATGATGGCATTGAATTGGAATACGGAGAACTGTCGTACATTGCGAATCAGGTCATCTGTCCTAAAATTCAGTAAACGCATATGTGAGTGTCGGTGGAACTCGTTGGATATTGCTTATATATCTCGTAATTTCCGTGGAGCTTTACTGTTTTTCCGAAAAATATTGCAGTACGGATCACATCTAAATCCCCGGGCTCCAGGTAGTGAACACGGAATACGGAGAATTGTCGGACATTGCGAATCAGGTCATCTGTCCTAAAATTCAGTAAACGCATCTGTGAGTGTCGGTGGAAGTCGTTGGATATTGCTTACGTATCTCGTAATTTCCGTGGAGCTTTACTGGTTTTCCGAAAAATATTGCAGTACGGATCACATCTAAATCCCCGGGCTCCAGGTAGTGAATCTCGGAACCAGCCCGGGCTCGGATACATTTTCATTACCTGAGGACGGTAGCATTTCTCCTTGGACCTTTGGACCTTGGACCTTTGTTCTTCGTACAATTTCAGACGGCATCCATGAACAGTCGCCAGTCGTCTCACATTAAGCCGCTACCCTGAGATCTTCCCATTTGGGCTGGATGGATATGTTGATGTTGCGGAGAACCGACTGGTAGAAACGGAGACGATGCGCGCACTTCGATGGCCCTCTTCGTCTGAATCTCTAAGGCTGCCACTGGAAGATAACGATCGGGAGTCTGGTTCATTCCATCCTGACGGCATAGCCAAGGGGTCTCCAGCGGTGATTCCTGACTACTCCAGTGATAAGGGGTTGCACTGTCATCTGGAGAATAGCCAGATTTGTCACCCTTTCTATCCGTATGATCAAGAACCGCCTCGGGCAGGCGTTAGCAACGGCTAGGAGACGTTTCTCTTGCGGTTTAAAGAGATGCCACGTCTCAGATCCGTGCAGAAGTACAGGGACAACGATATGTTAAACTAGAGCAAAATAACACTAGTGAGTAGTGCCAAGACTTGGAAAAAGTGACACATACTCGAGTGGCAGCGACACTAGCACCACTAGCGATACGGAGTGATGCACCAGCGCTGGCTCCAAGAGCGAAAAATATTCCGAACACAGCAAAAAAAGATACAACCTCCCCTCTTTCCTCGATGTGTGCAAACCGCTTGTTATAGTAAATTTTTTTTTCATCTTGGGCTCTAGTAATGGCGTTCAGAATATGCGCTACTGGCCCGACAAGATAAAGTTAATCCAGACCCGTAGAATTTGAATTTCAGCAAAAGCGTGTATTTTAATGGCTAATGAAGCAAAGCTCAGGAAATGTTCAGTTCCAGATTGTAAGGTCACTTGTGAAGAAAGCCCGCTGTTGCAATTGACCCCAAAAAGATATAGTTTTCAGCAATCGTTTAACGGAGGTACAAGCAGATAGAGGTCATGCAAATCCAAAAGAAAAAGCCCATTCGATGAAAATCGATTGTACGAACACTGGAGCAACGAAGTAACGCATTTTTATCGGGTCTTCAAGCCTATTTGAGTGAATAAGTGATGGGTAACTAGAATGCCCTGTCACAGTCCTTTTCATTTAAGCTTTAAACAGTCTCAGCTTGAATCTTAGAGAGTACTTCTTGCTCCACCACCTCCTCTTTAGCCGATCGAACACACCACTGGCCTGGCCAAGTCTCAGCTTGGACTTCTCTTGCACAAGCTCTAGTATTTCCCCCGCGGTAGCTCATTTCTTCTTTTCTTCTAGCTAACTCCTGCGGTGTCCTCTTTTCCTCCCTCTTCAAACTTCCCACTATTGGATTCCTGCAAATCGGCGCTGTTGGAATGGATGGGCGCTACTTGGGCGCCGTGAACCCCCCCTCGGTCTCCTCTCAGATTATGTCGGACAGTGGCGTGCCCAGAACTTTCCTGCAGAGGGCCTGGAATTTCTTCTGTGCCGCTTTTGATTGGGCAACGCACAACTACATTCAGACAAGAGGAGCGCAGGCAATAATGCAGGTTGGATGTTACACTATTACATACAGAGATGGAATGTGAAACAAGGGGGCTTTACCATGACAAGTAAACCCGAAGTAAATTTTTGAATCTGAATTAGACGTCTTGGACTTCCATTTCGGAGCCACATAGACGAACCAGGGCACATACATGCCCATACGGCGAGGCCTCATGGTGGAAACCAAATAAAACCAACGATAAATATCCTTCTGCCCAAGCTGACTGCGAATAATCTTTCACAGTGCAAAACGGAGACGTCAGCTGAATTTCATTAGAGCTATTTTTCGGCCCTTCTTGGCAATGGTACTCTTCAGGCACCAGCAGCTCAAACTGGAAAATTGAACTTGTGAAAAAAACAAACTGAAGATTCTAGCTTAGCCTTAAGTATCTGATTTGGTGAATTCGTTTGCGAGAGTTGCCTGGTTAGTAAGAATCAGTCGTGATCCGGAATGGATCCAAATACTACTGAAGTGCTAAACTATGTTGCTAACAATGTCCGTTTCATTTTTGAAAAGGTTGCTACCCTTGATCGTTGTGTTGAAGTTTCAGCATCTGTCGGGGCTTCGACGGCCATTCAATGCCCACCATCTTCTGATTCGCACACTGTCATTTTTAATAATACTCCGTCGGATCTCTTCAACATTGGCTCCAGGATCCATCACATAGACACCATTGACATCACATAGACATCACATAGACACCATCACATTGAAGGTAACGAAGGTATCACTAACGTCAGAGTTAATACTCGGAGAAATCGTCTCATCGTCCACACTTTCAGTGCTTCGTATGCGGAGGTTGTTGCGAGACCGATCACCAAAGTTTTGCCACAAGGACTACTGCCAAACTTATCTCTCCAAAAATTTATCGGTGTTATCAGAAATGTTCCTTGCTCCCTGCCTCCTAAATGTGCTATCTGCGATGGCTGGCATGCCTCTTTTAGTCTCAGATGCAGCGTCATGAGGAATACCGTGGGTCTTGGCAGATGATGGTTTGTCAGGAAAAGAAACTCCACTGTATGTCGTTAAATATAAATGGTACTAAGGACAAAGATCTTCTCCTTGATGATTTGCTAAGCAGCTCGGATATTCCTTGTCTCCAAGCGCATCTGCTGTCTGCACCATGTAGCGAAAGCTTACGCTGATTTTGTGTTTATCCAGCCGTCAATTAGAACTAGAGGTCGTCCTTCCGGTGGATTAGCTATCTTTATAAAATCCAGCAAAGCACCACCAAAATTGTCCCAGTCTGGACGATATGCTCTTGCCGTTCAATTGGACAGTATTGATCTTGTGGGCGTATATTTTCCTTGCGATCGGCGGAGTATTGCATGACATAGTTCATTTGCAAAGGCCTGTCAGAAAATCGGAACCCTTCTTTCAGACATTGCACAGAAAGGAATGAAATAGGCTCTAGCTGCGGATGTCAATACTGACCTTCTAGCCTCTTCTGTGCGTACTGACTTGTTTGTCGATTCTTTACCTACTGCTCACAGTCTCATTGAGTATCTTCCTTTTTCTTACGTCCATAACCGTGTGCTACTGTTTCAAACCTTGATCATCTAATTGTTTTCGAACCTTCTCTTGTTGACAGCACTGTTGAAGTTGATGAAGAGAAAATTGAGGACGATCACCTTCCTGTAGCGCCCCGCTTTACTGGAAAACCGAGTATTTCCAGTTACTGATAGCATGGTGGCCAAGATGGATTTCTGGGGTGTGTACAGTGTATCAATGGTCCGCCGTAAACTCTTTACGTGGACCACCCAGAGAAAACCTTAGGAAGCTCGAGTACGAAATATAAGTATATACTTTGAAAAAGGTAAATAGTAAAAGTAAGTTAAAGACCCAGAAGGGATCTGTCAACGCAACATAAAGATATGAGCTTGGTCAGACCAGGCTGACCCTAACCGACAAACTTGAACAACACACCTGAAGTCAAGACCTTAAATGATTGACCTGAACCATACCTTATAAAGCACGACACAGTCCAATACCTACGCCGTCATTCTGACAAGTGTTGCAAGCAATCCAAATCACAACTGACGGTTTTGCTTGGCCGTGTGTCTCTTATAAGACTGGTAAAATTAGACCCGAGGCCCATTGCCTTTATTCAAGGAGAGTCAGAGAGTTTCCAGATTGTGCTTTGCATAACAATCGTTACATTCCTCTGTCTTTCTGTATAGTTTTTCCAATTTCTAGAACTATAAGTCCAAATTCCAGGAAAGCCTGGACCCAAAAGCGCGATTGGAATCGTGTTGATGCTTCACTCTATATTTCTGCATTAACTTAGCTTCTTCCGCTTTTGAAAATTCCTTTTCACCTTCTTCAAACTGGTCTTTCAGCTACATCCCCGTCCGTCGAAATTAATTGTTATTATAGCGAGTTTCTCCATTGCTTGAAAGTGGCAGCTGTCATTGCGGTACCGACTGAGAAAATTAAAGTTGGAACAAGAAAACCTATTTGGATAATTAGTCCTGAAGTTAAGAAGGCAAAAACTAAAGCAAAATTTTGGCTAAAAATTTGGCGCCCAGCTAATTGTAGAGTCTTGAGTCTCAAAGCGAAAACCAAGCGTGAATACGTCTTCGCTTAACACTGCACGTTTGAATGGTTTAGATGTTTCTACCGACAAAAAAGGATGGCAAAAGGTTCTCCGGACAGATAAAAGTTCAGCTGTTCCTCCCTCTACACTGACTTTTCCTGACTGGACCCGCCACTACAGCAGTCTGTTCGGCAGATGCAAAATTCAGATTCAACATGCACTACGAAAATTTACTTATCAAATACTTGCCAAGGAAAATTGTTCAAACTTGTGTTCTTCGTTTGACCTGTTCTTCCATCAAAATGGCTTTCCGAAAATTAAGAAAAACTGCTTCCATAGATTCTGATGGCTTGAGTGCCGACTGTTTCAAGATCGAGTGTCCAGCCTTAACAAAACATCTTCATCTTTTTTTTTTCAAATTTGTTTATGCCAGGGATTGGTTCCAAATAGTTTTCTGATGGGTACTGTAACGTCAGTGATGAAGTGCGGGAAAGACGCTGAGCTTTGCAATAGCTATAGACCAATCACTGTCTACTGTACAATCAGCAAAATCTTTGAATAGTTTCTCCTTCCGGAATTACTTGAAAAGTGTCGTTTCGGCTCAATGCAACACGGTCGCACACGGTCGTCATGTACTGACGAAAATGATGAAGCAGGCTACCCGTGACAAGTCTCCTATTCATATTTGTTCTATAGACATAGCTGGTGCTTTTGACAACTTCACCCATTCTCAGGCCCTGCATTCTATTATAACTTCTGGTGTTAATCTGTCTGTTGTCAAATTTTATTTTTTACAGTGTACTCCGCTTTTCAAATGGCGGGTCAGAAATCGATTACTTACTTACATACTTACTCGTCGACAGAGCCATCAAAATTTCAGACGAAAGCCCTCCTAGACACCGAACTGAGCCACAATAAATATCCCATCCAACTGGTGGAAAACACCATCTGAAGAAGACTGAAGATCCATTTGGCCTCCAAAAGCAACACTAGCACTCCTAGCAATGACAAACCAGAGGAAAAGAATATCCGTATCTACTTCCCACACATTCGGGAAGTTACTGAAAAACTGAGCCGCTTGAGCCCAAAGAGGACCCTTGCCAAGAAGGACCGAAATATAGCTCTAATAAAATTCAGCTGACATCCGTTTTGCACTGTCAAATATAAAACCAACCATTTAATTTGATGGGAAAAACGCCCTTGAAAGAGAAATATTTGTAACTAGTGAACTGAAAGAAAAAAAAATACTCCTCAGCCGGTATTTGATCCCAGGACCTCCGCTCATGGATGTTTCACTGTTTATTGGGGAGTGGGAGGGGAGGGTAACACTTCAGTAATATTTGGATTCCATTCCGGACCAAGCCTGATTCTTACTTATCAGGTTTTATCTTTGTTTTAGAAGACAAAATTTGCATTACAGCAAATCTCTGGCCAGCTTTTTGAAGATTTCTCGGTAGTAAAAATCAGGATTTAGGAGGGTTGGCTTAGTCCATCACGTATTTACGATTTTTGAAATAATATGCTGAAAGAGTTCAATGTTTTAATTACACTTCTGTATAAAATCATAATAAATAGAGGGTCAGGCCGGGGACACAAGGTCGATTGACAAAAACTCGGTACAAACCTATTTTACATGCAAATAATCAGGCTCCCCAAACAATACTTTGGAATGGTTCCAGTGCCAAAGTTTGGGCACTTTAACGATTTCTTAATGGTTCATTTGCCCACTACGCGTTTATCTTAGACCTTAGCTCCTCCAAAGCGATCGGTGGCGCATTGGGCGTTGACAAAGCCTATAATACTCAGTCCGTTAAACTCGGGCGATAGATGTGAATTAAAGCCTACTGTGATCATACCTGACGAGCACGCTCATTCTATTAAATACACATACTTTTTTTTTCAGAAATATTACCAAGAAGTCCCAGACGTTTACGAAATCCTGGGGAATCTGGATTTGGTCCTTTCGGGATCTCACCCAATCGTCGAGTTTCCGAAGTATATGACCCAGAAGATGATTTCTATTGGCTGTTTCCACTGTCGCCCGGCCAATCGCATTCAAGATAAGGTAAGGGATATTCAACTAGTTTCATATGGTCCGTTTCATATGGTCCTGAATAACTTTGTGAATCTGCCGCGCAGTCGCGCACACCGTACTGGATCTGTATTTGGATGTTTGCGTTTGTCTTGCTTCCTTGTTCTCAACTGAAAGACCTCGGCTCCCTCACCCAGATGGCTGCATCTGTGTTATAACTTTTGTCAAGTCTGCGATTACAAAAAAAAAAATTCAAGTTCAATTTCAAGTTTTTTGTTTTCAACATTCACAAATAAATAAATAAAAACAACACTTTCGCGCTGGAGAAAAAATCTATGAGGGTTTGAATTCGCGCGAAAGTGCACATAACTACTTTCCTATATATATAAAAAAAAAAAAGAAAGGAAAAAATCCAATCTCTCTCACTCATCAATATTCAACTCCCCCCTCCCTCCATTCTTCCCTCCCAACCTCACCTTACCCCCCTGCCCACCCTGTTTATTGTTCAACGTCAATAAACGGTTTATATTGCCTCGCCCGAACCAAGTCATCAAATAAAATAATTGAGCCTGGGGGCGGTGGGGGGGGGGGGCTGATGCCGGTTCAGGTGAGGCTAGCACGTGATAAATACGATGCAAACATGATAAATGAAAATGAATAAAAATGATTTAAAAAAGAGATAGAAAATTACAGCGAACGAAACAATTTCCCAGGCTTGATGGGTTGAGACATAATATTCTCAGTGGATTCTGTTGCCGGTCTGACTTAGGCTACATTTAATTTTTTAACAGATTTATTTGACATCCTCATGGATGACCGCTTCTCGCAGAAAGCCTTGTCGGCAAATAGCGATCTTCATGTCGTTTGTTGGTCGCTTTCTTATGGAGAAAGTCTTGTCGGAAATTCGGAAACACCAACAAGCTGTGTTTCATCGTTCCGTTTCTGTTCTAGGCAAAGCCTTGCTGGCAAATCTAGTAGCCCGATTGGGATACTGTTTGTCGGCGGTTTATCGTACGGACGAAAGCCTTCTTGGAAATCCGCCGATCCGAAAAAGCCTAGTCGGCAAATGGAGATTCCTCTTTTTGACAAGAAAACAAATGCTACGCTGTTTTCGAAAATAGAAGAATTTGAATTTAAATAAAAATCGTGATCCACCATGAGATCCATCAAAACTTAAATGTGCCACGAACTAAACGAAGAAAGTCGACAGGTATTTGGAAGATTAAATTGGACATTGCGCGAATAAACTGGGACACTTCGCCACTGCACGATGAAGAAATAGAAGGAAACCTTTCCCGGTGGATATAAGGGCGATTCTGGCGGTTGGGAAAGCTCGGCGAGCTTATGCGCTGGCTGTTCTTGCGACTTCGGCTAAAAGTCGCTTCGCTTTCCAGAGCTGTTCTCGCGCTCCGCTAGTTTCCGCCAGCACTTGGAAAGCGAATCCACTTCGCGAGTGGAAAGTGGTTTTGGCAAGTCAGCCAGAAGTTGTAAAGGTGCAACTGAGGCGCAACGACTTTTTGCTTGTTCTTGCGCTCGGCGGATTCTTGCTTTGCTTTTCGGAAAGCGAATCTAAGAGATCGCCAGAATCGCCCTTTAATGATACCGTTGTGTCAGAAGATGTGGTGTGTAGGTGATTCTGAAGTTAATTGGATTCTCAAAAGCCTTCTCAAGCCGACTTACCTTTTGCGGAGTTGTCTTAATCGTCGCTTGTCAGTTTGGGAACATGTCTTTCACGGACTTAGTCTTTTATTTGGCGATTTTAATCGGATTCCGGCCGAGCTATCCCACGTCAAGAAGTAATAGAGTATTTTATTATTAACTACGCAATTTTACTTCTTGAGAAGTCTTCCATAGGTGAAGAGGCGAACGGATAGAGTGGAAGGTTTGGCTAGCTTTTCAAGCTTGAATTGTCTTCAGATCGACATTGGGGATCACTTTACGACCCCCTTATTTATCGCCGGATCTTGGGAGGAATGAGCGGTCAAGGCACTTGCATGATTTTACTATAATGCCTGTCAAGAATCCCAATTTTGAACACAGGAGAGCAGTGGCGGAGCACAGTATCTTGAAACTTAGATATCCCAGAGGGGAATATTTCTTGATATCTTCATACAAACAATTAGGTATTCCCGCTTTTCACCAGACCATGTCAGCATGTTAATTATCCAAAATCAACCGCTGCGCTGCCATAGATTACGGTTTCCGGTCACCTAACACGATGTATGACTATCTTGATGACTATCTCTCCCTGCCGATGCAGAATCTCCGGGGACCTGCGGAAGAAAGCAAGAAGCGGTGTCACAGCTGCTCCCAAAGATCGCCATGCTTGCTTGACACAGGATTTGAGTCGTTGAGTTCGAGTCGTTAAGGACACGCTTACTCCATCTTCCTGAGGATCACTGGCCTGTTTTCGAGTCATTTAGAGCATTCCTTGGCTACCGCTTGCCCCTGCAATAAGAATCCTAGAAGATCTAACCCTGAACGGGAGAGGCCTTTGTCTGGGGTCTAGCCGACAATCCCTAGCAGGCTTATTGGCAGTCTGAGAGATGTGCATATCCTTACTTTTACTTCTAGGCACTGAGAGAGTTCTTGGATTCGTCGGAGCACCCAGTCATCCTCGTTTCTTTTGGTTATACCATGGCCAACAGTGGCGGCAGTCAGAAGAAGTTGCTACGAGTACTCATGGAAGCATTCAGGAAGTTGCCAGTTAGGGTAAGAGCATACCTACTTTAGTACTACTTATTATACGTCCTTAAAGTTCAACTGAAAAGGGCTTAGATAGGACAATCTAGTTACCCATCACTTATTCGCTTAAAGAAGCTTGAAAACCCGGCGAACATGCGTTACTTCGGTGCTCCGCTATTCACGAACAGTCGAATTTCAAATAGTGGAATTTCCTTGTCTGATTTGTGTGCTCTATACGCTTGTATTTTGTATCTGTGTTGTGTGCTCGACAGAACGAAAATTAAGTGTTCACGCAGTGAGACCCGATGAAAAAATTTTAGCCTGCGTAGTTGTATGGTAGTTGTAGTTGTATGGTAGTTGTACGAAAAAGTTGCATGTAATACTAGGTAATAGGAAGGAAGGAAGGAAGGAATTTATTTCTTCAACATTTCTACAACATATTGAACATATTCTTAAACCAATAGCCCGTCTCAATATGTGACAACAGGTCACCTGTGCAAGACGGACATCAAATTATCAAGATCTATTGATCAATTTTTTTTATTTTTTTTTCAATGCACTTAGTGAGACTTTAACTCACTCCAAATCAGCTTTCTTCACTCAAACACCCCTCGCCTACCCAATTCCCATTCCCCTCCCCAATCCTGCCACAATCTTCATTAAACAACCAACTAAATTACCCAACAAATATTTTTTTAATCTATTCTTAAACAATAAATGAGTATCAGACTCCCTAATGCTTGCCAGTAGATTATTCCAAACAATCACACCACTATTTCTAATTATAAATGACGCTCTACTACTCTTACGCGACTCACTAACAAGCCTATCATTATTCCTCGTATCATAATCATGGTAATCTGAATTCAGACTAAAAAAATTACTAAAATACGACGGAGAAAATTTATTTAATACGCTGTACACAAAATTACCAATTTGCTGATCTCTTACATGTCTAACTTTCAACACATTAAAATCTCGATAATAATCTTCTGTATGGCGACAATTTTTTAACTCACCCAAAACACGGAGAGCTTTATTTTGCAGAATTTCAACACGTTTAAAATTAGAATTAAAGTTACTGGCATACACATAACATCCATATATTAAATATGGATGAACAATTGAAAGATAAATGTCTCTTAATGCTATTACCGGTAAATTTTTTTGAATCGGCGCATTACACCCACGCCTCTCGCCATTTTTGTTGCAATAATGTCACTGTGTTTTTTCCAATTAAAATTTGGAAAAAGGTTACTATCATTTAATGTGCCTCAGACTGGTCCAATCATATGTAGTAGTATCCAGTAGCATCATGTCTTGCCATAGTAGCATCCAGTCTTGCTAATAGTGGCATGCAGTAGTATGCAGTAACACGGTAGCCTTGAAGTAGAAGCATGTAGTAGCATCAGTTAGTACTGCATGCTACTTTTTCTTACAACTTCGTACTACTATTTTTAGATAAATTTTTCATCGGAGATACCTTGCGTAAGCTGATCACCGGCCACTGAAACGCCGCATATGTATTGAGATTTAGTTTTTCTATGTCATAGTAGAAATTTGCCTTGTGAGGACGAACGTAGATATTCTGAACTTCATTCTAAAGCAAATAGTGAAAAAAAAAAAAAAATCCCTTAACACTATCCAAAAGATGCAGTGTATTCAGTTAAATGATACACAAATAAGTTAAACTTTAAGCACCAGAGGCGTCATGGGGAGAGTACAGGGGGGAGGGGGCTTGTTACATCCCTAGATTTCGGAGGGGAACACAATCCTCCGTCTTAGTACCTTTTTTTTACCCTTCAGTAGCTTTCAAAAGGCAAAATGCAAAGCAACTTCGTTCTTTTCCCCACACGAGTAAGTGCGGTGCGTATTTTTGGGATACAAAAACGTAAGTGGAGGGATATCTATGACATCGCAAAAGTTGTCCGTCTGTCCGCACGATAACTCTCGAAAGGATTGAGATATTTTGATGAAACTTTGTGGGAGTATTCTTTGGGTTAAAGTTCAGGTCAAGTTCGAAGATGGGCTGTGTAGCCCTATATTTGAGGGTGGGGGAGGCGGTTCAAATTAAGGGACAAACAAAATATTTTTAAACAGCTAGTGTGATAGTTGATTATGGGGTAAGAAGACATGCTGAGCACGACGGTGAAAACCATTTTCTTGTCGGACAAGTAGTTCGTCCGGAATCCGGCAAAAACCGGAAAGTTGGTTAAAAGTAAAAGTTTCATTTGAAGTTGATTAAATTTTCGATTTAGGGGTAAGGAGAAATGCTGAACACGATGGTGAAAACCATTTTCTTGCCGGACAAGTAGTTCGGCCGGAATCCGGCGAAAACCGTTGGTCAAAAGTAAAAGTTTCATTTGAAGCTGATTAAATGTTCGATTTAAGGGTAAAAAGACATGCTTAACACGATGATGAAAACCATTTTCTCACCGGACAACTAGTTCGCCAGGAATTCGGACAAAACCGGAAAGTTTGTTTAAAGCGAAAAGTTTTATCTGAAGTTGATTAGATGACAGATTAAAGGGTAAGAAGAGACGCTGAGTCTGTATATGACAATCATTTTTTACCCGTACACATAGTTAGTCCGGAATCCGATTATAACTGTAATTTTTTTTTACGTCAAAGTTTATTTAAAGTTGATTAGATGTTCTTTAAAGGGATAAAGAGATCCGCTGGATTCGTTTCTGAATTTTCTTTTTTTTTTGCTGGACTAGTAGTTCGCACGGAATTCGGGCGAAACCGGAAATTTGGCAGAAGTAAAGCAAGAAGTTTCGGTCAGTATCGTCAAAATAGATATGGCTTATAGAGGCATATCTGAACACGGTTTTCTCTGATGATTAATCTGGTGAAGACTGGATCTGGCGAAGACTTGTCTGGATCAATTCTTAGATTTTTGGGATCCCATCGAAACCTTTGGTCTTGTTAATTATAGAACATAGAAATAGGAAAACATCTTGAAGTCGCTCCCCTTAGTGTGAAACCTAGACTATCTTACCAGCGTATGGCTATGAAAATATGCATGGGCAAATAACTGAAAGTGTTTCGACCACTTTCGTGTAAGAAAGAAACTAAAAACAAAAGGATTCATTAAAAATCTTCGTAAGGATAGCTGTTTAGGAAGCCGATAATTAAAATTAACAAACACGCCATTGCTAATTATTCATTATTGATTCATGGTCTTCATGGACGGAGTTTATGCCGTCTTTTGAGCCCCAAGGTATGGTGTGCTTTATTCGTGCGAAAGCCGACAAACAATAGTTAAAAAAAGGACAGGTTCCCAAAAGTCCCTAAGGCAACACAATGGAATTCCAGCTCCTCTAGTGTTTCAGTGGCAGAACTGGAATGTCTAACGACAAATCCCACACTAGTAATTATGTGGAATTTGTTTCATTGTTCAGTTGAGTTTTTTTCAGTCCAGTTTGTTTATTTAACAAAAAGCAAATCATACACTGTAAACTAACTACACCCTAAGTGAGCACTGCCAGTAACGGGTGACAGTATTCATTCCTTTTTCAAGGAAAGAAATACAAGAAAAAAAAAAGAAAAAAGAAAAGAAGAAGAAGGGAAAAGAAAAGAAAACAAGCTTAAAAACATAGAGAACTATCGGTAGAAAAAATTGATCAAAGTGTACGCTGATTGATACATACGCTGAGGGAAAAGAAAAGAAAACAAACATAAATTAATAAAACAAAACTGATTGATAAAAAAAACTGATTGATCAAATGTACGCTGATAGGTGTACGGTCAATAACTCTAAATGACCTGTATTGTCGATTCCTGTCCTTCTACCAAGAATAAATAAGGGAAGAATTGAGAAGACTTGAATCATGGGACGTTGTTTTCTGCCCGATCCTCAAGTACCGGCGGTGGAGCCTATTCGGCGCCTGTCCAGACCACAGAGTAAATATTGGCGCTGTTTCTTCTGATCGCCGCGCTTCGCGTCAAGGAAGTGCGCCGAATTCAAATTAAACAGAAGAGGCCGACATTTTGCCCTTCTCCCTCCAACAAATTGCTACTACCACTAGTTTAAAAGACGAGACAAGGGGCTAAAGTACAGTGAGATGATAGAAGTCGTGCAATCCTACATTCAAGGATGACGAAAAGAAAGGCAGAAAAGGACCGATTTGGACTGAATACTATAAGTTTAAAGAAGGAAGGGACACGCTTCCAAACATTCATGCAATCTCTATGGCAGATTCTTAGTGATGGATTAGCAACTAACCGAGAAATATTATGAACTGAATTTTGTGTACAGAGTACAACTTTAAAACAAAACATAACAACTCTTTGAGTACAGTTCGCCAGCTATGCCCAAATTCCAACTTGAATGATGTAAAAACATGATAATGAAAAAAAAACGATTACGAAAAGGCATAGACAATGACAAATTTGGGCAGATGTAAAGTCCAACTATCCGAGATAATGATATACCTTTTTGACCAAGAATAATAAGTTGTTATCACAAACTGATACGTCTTGAAAGATATCTTCCACTCAATCATTCCACTCAATCACCAATCATTAATTTAAAATTAGGACTTTATACTGTTTTTCGCAACTACACGAGAAAATGATATGAACTAAATTTCGTGTAGAGTACAACTTAAAAACAAAACATAGTAACTCATTGAGTACATTTCGACAGCTAGCCTAAATATTGTTCAAGCTTAATACCTTTTCTAGAAGCGATTCTTTACAGTCCTGAGAAGACCAAAATAAAATAAATAATGTGCACACCAGTCCTATTGAATCTGAACTAAATGCATGCGTGTTAGGTCTATGCTTCAGCGTTCAAGTTGCTTAATTATTCCCCTGAGTCATCAAATGCCGCATTCCCTTGGGCTTCACCGTCTTTGTGAAGGGTGGTGACAACATAAGCTTCATATTGCAAATCTGACCCGAGATTGAAAAGGTGTTTCCATTTATATAATCCTCAGAATCTGCACTTTTCGAACCTCCCGCCTTTTCTGACTGCTTCATCACTTTTGCTCTGGAGGTAACATTTAATACTGCAAGAGGCAACACGCGAAGCTCCACCCAGGCTCCACCCCCGGTAAATAAGATCGGACGAAAAGAGATCTAGGATGCTGACATCGGGGTTATGTGAGTTCTCAATTCTTCCCTTATTTATTCTTGCTTCTACCCAAATATTTGTCAGTGACAACCGGCTAGACACGAAAAACCTGTTTAAAATTCTGCTTGCATAAGAAACCGATGAGCTTTAACAATGTGATTATAATCAAGTTTTTAATTTACTCTCCCATTGCATGCTGCTTTTTTACAAGATGCTTCTTGTTTTGACAAGCGGAAACTCATCATGCATGCCAATCCTGTGTTGGCCGCTTACCAAACTCATTTGATGGTTAAATTTACATAGAGGGGATTTAATTACCATTAACAGTGGATATAGTACTCTCTATGACTAAGTAATAAATACGCCGGCGATCTCAGGGAAGAACAAAAAACGTCAGCCGAACAAATTATAAAAACTGACTTAAATCCTATGTAAACCCACGAACAACGTTTGTTGTGGCGAAATTTATGTTTCGTCGCTTGACACACGGCGATTCTTCGTCGGCACGCGGAGTTAGTCATCAAGAGTCTTCTTTCCACTCAAATATAAGCTGGGGAAAAATCTGTCAACTTCAGTTCTCATCGAGCAGCTCATAGGTATTACGTATATATGGAATGTTATACAAGGGACTTTTACCATGGCAAATAAACCTGAACTTATTTTTTTAATTTACTTTAGAAGTCTAGGACTCAGTGTTGGAGCCTCGTAAGCAAACCAGGGTTCAGATGGAGGGGTCACGCCACGTGATGAAAAGAAAACCACACCAAGATTTAATTTGATGGTGAAGACGCCTTTGGGATGAAAACATCTATAAATAGTAAACTGAAAGACAAAATGCTTGCATCTGAAGGTTCTCGTTGTTTGCAAAATGAGTGCACACGCCCCACTGTAACTCATCGGTAGATCGACGGCCTAGAATGCCGAAGGTACTGGGTTCAAATTCCGGCTGAGAAGTATTTTTGTCTTCCAGTTAACTACGTATAAAATTTTCTCCCTTGATGCCCAAAGCTCTCTGAATTAAGAAAAAAATATTTTAAATGGTGTCCTTTTGTCACTTCCTGAAATTTTGAGTAATGTTAACCTCAACGTCATTACTCGAGGGGGTGTTGATATAGATAAATTTTTAGAATTAAGAAGAAACCTGAGCGTTTAAGTTATATTTATATTGTTATTGGGTATATGAACCTTGGGCTTTTGAGATACACTGATCTATCTATCTATCTATCTAGAAAAATAGCTGTTACACTAATCGTTTGTAACGGATAAATAAGATGAGATCAGTAATGAAATTTATTTGCTCCAAGATCCAATGGCCACGGCAAATATCACGGCATCTGTGTAAGTTAAATTACATCCACCCCAGGCTGGAGGATTCCCTATTTTCGCTACAAGTCAACGGGTCTCGGAAAAGGCTTAAAACAGCCAAAACCGTGGGTTATTTGTTCAAAGCAACATAGTTTTAAGGTATTCAAATATTTTAAAATACTGTGAGTTGAAGAATAAATAGTGCAAGGGGTCCTTTAAGGATTTATAAATTGCAGGGAATTTCAGTGTTATGACAAACCACTGGTCAACTTTGGGGGGTTGACAGAAGAATTAAAAAAAAACTAAATCAAACTATTCGGTTTATATGTAAAAAATATACCAAATTCAAACTAACTATCTTGTGAATGTCTCAATGTAAACGTACCGATGAGGTACACAACCCCGAATCTACATAGCCTCGAAATTGGCCTCAAAAATGTTAAAAGGAAATTTCTTTGCAATTATAGTTAAGAAGAATCAAATGACTTAAGGTGTATTCTCGCCGTCCCCGAGGACTCCTCGGGGAATCGAAGGGAACGGCAAGAATGGAGGGAGTCACTCCACGCGGACTCCGTCGTGGAAAACAATGAGAACACGAGGAATGCTTTTGAAATGGATTTTGTTCGAACAAAAAAAATATGCAGTTGGCGAAATTAGTCTGGATCCACTTTATTTTTGGTTTTGTTTATTCTGATTCTTCTTAATTAATTTTACATTGCACCAACACCAGCAAAATTGATTCCCCTCCGAATCTGCAAGGGAGCCCTTTCTCTGATGGTGATGATAATCGGAGCATTCTCCGTCCGTGGGGACTCGCGAGAATACGGGGAGTGAGTCCCCGGGACAAACAAAAACGCGGGGACTCCTCATGTGGAGTCCTCGGGGAACGGCAAAAATACGACTCTAGGACCTAGTTAGAACTGCAGAGAAATGTTCTTTTACTATTTTAAGGCCAATTTCTAGGTTCTGCAAATTCGAGGCTGGGTACCTCTCCTGCAGTGTCATTTTAAGGACCCCTCTTGCTTAGTCTGCCTTTAGTAAAATACTTAGCTCCCATATAGAAATATAAGCTTCTAAAACCCCACCTTTCTCCATTGTTTCGTTTCGTAACTACGGATTTTTAGCGCTTTTTCGGCCTTGCCGTGTGTTTCCGTTACACTGTAAAAAAAAATCTTGCAGTATCTGCTACTGGGATTAATCTCATTTTTTTTTAGATAAGATTACCCCTAATTCGGATTAATCTTATCCCAATAGAGATAAGATTAATCCCAGTAGCAAATACTGCATCCTTATTCGGAGAAACTTTTTACAGTGTACCCAACGAAAAGTTTGCCGGAATCTTCATTGTCCGCTGACAACTCTTTCACACATAAGGATGTGATAATCTTCTGTTTATTACTTCTTTTATTTGCTTAGTTTTCCCACTTTTTAACCAAGGCACGTTCAGTTTTCAAATCTTTTGCGCCCAGCCGCCGCGTCGGAGAGCAGGAAGGCTGGATACAATCGACAAGCGCTAACACGAGAATCGCTAGTTTCTGGTGGAAAGTAAAGGTATTTCCGAAAAGTTTTTTCTGATCCATTATGTAGGGAAAAGATCATTTCTAGCAAGAGTTGTGCTTTAAGTCTTTAGACTGGAAACATCATAAAATAACAATAATGTAATTTTTTTTTTTTTAACAGGCCGTTATTGCATTTGATCCAGCTGCTGAGGATCCGGAAATGGTACCGGACAACGTAATGCTTCTTAGATGGCTTCCACAGCAAGATGTTTTGGGTAAGTACAGCCTGTCAATCCCTCGAAAGACGTGGTAGGCTATGTAAACAGGAACGTAGATAAATTCCAGGGATCGCCTAAAAAGAGGCACGGCACGGTATAGTGTAGGAGGCACAAGTACAGTAGAGGTATACTTATGTGAACAGTTACTTTAATGTGAACAGTGTAGTTTTGGGCTGAATGGTAAAATGAAGGTCCAAAATACCTATGCAGGTGTTTTCCGATGCCCCTAATTACCTAGTTTGGCTAACTGGTAGTTGGCTTTAGACACAGCAAGTGCATGAAAACGGCTAAGTCCACAAGCGGTCACATAACCATAGCTCTACTGTCCTAAATAGAGTCACATAAACTAAATGGGCCCTTTCAGGCTTCGGTATGAGGGGCATGAACAATATTCTAACGTGCCTTCTTTTAGGCTCTGGAGTTACGAACTCTCACTTACTTGTCTACTTCTATTTCTTGCTAATCTCTCTTTCTTACTTATGCCTCCAGCGCCATAACGTGCCGTGTCGTGTCTCTTTTTAGCAGATCTCTAAATTCCATCTCTAACCCTCGGTTAAATAGAAATAAAGTTAATAAGAAATGCAGAGATGTTCCGCAGCTCTATCGATCGGTCCGGTCTGGTCGCTCGGTTTGCTAATCGAGATTTAGGAGGATGAAATTTGCCAGGCTTCTTTGTGACCGGCTAGATTCTGTTGAAAAGTGTCTTTTTACGGGTCTGACCATGCAGGGTGAACTGAAGGAAGGGGGAACCCCGCGTCTTGTGGCGTGCACGACTCTCGAACGAATGATACTGTTTGGATGAAACTTGATAGCTGGAAATAGTACGTGCGCTGGATGTTCCAATTGTAAGCCTAGACTTGATTCGGTCAGTGTGGATGGAGCTGGGGGGGGGGGGGTCTGGGAGATCTTGCAGCACGCTTATAATGAAGGTACGGGAACACACTCGGTGGAGGGGGATCAGAAGGAGGTTTTCGGAAACTTTGTGGCATCCAGGAATCTGGAAAAAGGGATCTGATCCAGATGGATCTTGATAGCTGGCAAGAGCACGTTACTTCATCTGCCGCGTATTTACCAGGACTGGATCCGACCACACGGGCGGGGGGGGGGGGGTTAGAGGGGGTCCTGGAAATATTTTGGTACACTTAGAGTAGAGGGATAGGGAGGACGGTCGTAAGCCCTAGATCTAGGCTACCGTTTATAGGTCCGGCTGGATCCGCGAGCTGGAGGGGTGTCCCGGAAAGTGTGTGTCACGCCTAGTACTACCGAACTGGTGGAGGGTTTGGGGGAAAACTTGTTGGTCGGGACGGCAATAAGCCCTGTACCTTGCATTTGTAGATCCAGACCGGATACGGCCGTTTGGGGGGAATTGATCCGAGGGGCATCTCGGAAGAGACATCCACCATTGACAAGCCTTAGCCTGCCAAACCTTCTTTCGTTCTGAAGATGACACATGTTTACAACCTTTCCGGAATTGTTGGTATTCTGAGACGAAAAGATTCAAAACGTATCGGGACTTTTTGTTTCAAATATTGTAAATTTCTTTTATACCTTCCTCGTCGTTACAGGAATTCCCGCGTAACTGCAAACTGTTTACCGTCTGATCCAAAAGCTATTGTCCCATGCCTAGGACCTCCACGTTTCTGCCCATGACCATTTTTCCGTTTTCCATCTTGAAAGAAGATTTTATAGACCCGCGATATTCCCTCTTCTTTTGTCTGTGTTTGGTTGGAACAGAATAGAAGAATGGAATAGAATTTTATTTTTCAAAAGCAGCTGTCACAGCGTTACCGCCGAATTTGACTTTTTTGTCATACAAAATGAGGAATAACATAACACTTTGTCACGACGGAAAAAAAAACACTATAAAGGACTAACTTATCGGTTATTGTACAACTCAACAAATGCTGGAACAAAACTCCTCTATATCATTCATGAAGAGGGCTAGTTTGGGGATTTTCTGGGATTTCTCTCGCTGGGGTCCAATACGTATAGGAGAATAGGGGGGTGGGAGAATGTTGCGTAATCGGGGAATATATAGGGTTTTAATACCGAAATCGATGCTAAGGCGGGTTCGTCTCTCTTCCAGGGCAGCCAGCTTGAACCTTTTTAGTAGGTAACTGTAGGGCACTTTACCCTCCCCGTTAATAATCATGAGGGCCCTTTTTTGAATGTTCTCGATACGGTATGTGTGTTCTGAAGTGAGCCCGAATTGCCAAACAGGTTGTCTTTTATCTTGTGCATTTACTCCGTTGTTTTTTTAATTGTCTGTTTCCTTTTCTTTTTTTGCACCGCACTATTTTCCTTTCCTAGTGCGTAAATAAAATGTCATCACCATCATCATCTAAATATTCCTTCAGCCCAATGCGAATCATACTTGAAAATGCAAAACGGATAAGAAGGTCCGAACTATGGCTCTAAAAAATTCAACTGACGTATCCGTTTTGCCCAGTCAAATATCATCATCTAATTTCGATATAGCTGGATTCAAGCATGAATCTAGTTCGGCAAAACAGAACAAAAATGCATCATCCCAATGTACCTTTCCAGGTCACCCTAAGACTGCTATTTTCCTTTCTCATTGTGGCATCTCCAGCGTTTTGGAAGGTGTCTATCATGCTGCCAAGTTCATCGCAGTTCCTATCAACCTTGACCAGGGGGAGAACGCCTTGAGGTTGCAAGACCTGGGAGTTTTGAAGCACATCATCGATCACAACAACGTCAAACCCGCTGATGTTGTGGAAGCGGTTAAGAAGACGCTGGACGACTACAGGTGAGCATGGATCTTCATCAACAGTTCAGCAATTCCACTTGATCCTTTGTATTACAGAGAAATCGAAATGGTCAAAACCAGGTCATTGAAGGAGAACAAAGGTTGATATTCAGCTTCGCTACTTTTGCCTAAGACGGCTCGTCGCGAGCTTAGTTGGTGGTTGGATATATCCACAAATTGTTGTAAACATATCCATGACCGGCAAGTTGACATAATTTATGAGAGTGATGCGTCTTTGTCAGGATGTGGTTTTGTTTGTAAAACGCCACTTAAGATGGCGTCGGGCGTATGATCTGAAACGACATAATCTCTGCAAACTCCAAGGAGTAACCATTTTGTACAAAGTCTAAGATTCCCTATCAGACGTAATCTGCTTCCAGTTGATAGCGTGCTGCGCGACTCTCCCACTTTAAAGGTCCTCTATAAGGCGTTGCAATCCCACAAAATGCCGTTTTTCCGTGGCACGGAAAAACATTTTGTTTGTTTTTTTGGCGGTGTTTGAAATGTCATAAAGAAAACGAAAATCCAGATAGATCTCAGTAAATAGAACTCCAGGCTTACGTCCATGTCATTCTGTACTTGAAGCATCCTCAGTTTTATGTCTATATGCTTTATAAGGTAGTTTATCATTTGGACAAGAGTTTGCCGTAAATTTTAATTTCCCAGCAAAATCGGGCCGTAACACTTTCTGGGATACGGAAAACGCGTAAAGATTTTAGCTCGGTAGTGGTTCGAAAGGATTGTTTCAGTGGTCCGCAGGTGTGTTTCGGCGGCCAACAAGTTTTTGTTGGCTCGCTTTGGGATTCTTCTTTGACGAAGAAGTGTCGAGGGGATTGTCGATTTTGTGGCTCAGATTTGGCGGGAAATTCAAAAAGTCCAACAACCTCAACAGCCTCAGAACAGAATCTTAACAGAAATAATTACTGCCAAACATTTAGCTGTTCTGTTTGGTTTGGGAGAGAGAGAGAGTTTATTAAGCCAAACTTCATATGCCCCCCGCCCCCCTCCCCAAAGACTGGCCTGTCCTAGGGTGGTAGAAATTACACTCTAAAGTTTACATCTGTACACCAAAAGGTAAATATATACTCGTGTTTATCTTTTTGTCTGGTTGAGATCTATTTGAGCTTCTCATGTGGTTACTTCCGGATCGCGGCAATAGATGATCGCATCGCACAGTCGTATCAGATCCTGGTTTGAGCCGGTGACCCGGATGGGGGTATTCTAGACAGTGGAAGTTCTAGAATTCTTTTGGTGTTCTTTTCAAATCCCTTCCTTAATCCATTTGTTCTCTAGTCTACGACGCAACGCCAAGCGCTACAGCAACATGCTGCGTGACTCTCTCATCGGTGTCGAAGATAACGCCGTCAGAGCCATCGAACAAGCCGTCAAATATGGTGCCAAACATATGAACATCCCTTCCTACAAACTGAATATACTCCAGTTCTACTGCTTGGATGTAGTGTTATTTTTCGCCCTAATTTTAGCGGTGTACTGCTGGCTGTTAGTTTTTGTGAGTCGGCGGCTGTACCACTGGTGGCGAAAGTTACCGAAGGAGGAAGTGAAAGAGAAGAGCCACTGAGATGTTACCGCGAAGTTACCTCAAAGACCAAAGATTATGTGAGAATAGGATCAGTTCATTTCTGCGTTACGTGATGCTCAAACACTGTTGCCGAAGTACCAATTACCCGGTGTCAGACTGACGCTTTTCTGCCGGTTCTGAGTAATTTACCAAAGTTACCAGTTTAAAGCAATGTACCTTTCGACGGCACTGTTGCCGAGGTACCACTTACTCCCGGTGTCAGACTGTTTTACTGCTAGTTCTAAGAAAGTTACCGAAGTTTACCAGTTCTAAGTGACGTACCTCTCGACCGCACTGTTGCCGAGGTACCATTTCCCCCCGGTGTCAGACTGTTTTCCTGTCGGTTCTAAGAAAGTTACCGAAGTTACCAGCTAGAAGTGACGTTCCTTTCGACAGCACTGTTGCTAAATTACAACTTACCCCAGGTGTCACATAGCTTTACTGCAGGTGCTAAGAAAGTTACTGAAGCTACCAGACTAAAGCAAAGAAGCCCTATTTTCCGATCGCAATGTTGCCAATGCACCACTGAATACCCGGTGTCACACTTCTGTTCTACCGGTTCTAAGAAAGTTGGCAAATTTACCTGATTAAAGCTACATACCTTTTGATCGCACTGTTGCCGAAGTATATACCATCCCCAGTGGCAGACCGTTTTTCTGCCGGTTTTAAGAAAGTTACCGAAGTTACCAGTTAAAACGACGTACCTTTCGACGCATTTGTTTCGACTGTATGCAACAAAATATGCCACCGATGCCGAGCTGCATTTTTATTGGTTCCAAGAAAGTTGATGAATATTTTGACCGTTACAAATTTACCAGTAACACCTGGCAAAATGCTTTTACAATCTCTAGTCGAAGTGTGAATCCTGTCAGACTAGTTCCATTGGTCAAATCTACCGAGTGTTGGGATACCGGTAAACAAAAAATCAATTAGAACGTTTCTTTATAGGCATATTACCAAGTCGCACGGTCAAGCAGATTCTTCCCTTTTCTAGCGCAGATGTCAGTATTTCCCCTTAAGATCTATACCACTTCTGTTGATGGCACAAGACGGAAAGGTCAGCTTAGAATTATTCCAGTAAGATTTCGGCAAGGGTCCTCGTCTGGCTCTTGCTCGCAGAATTCCAGATGAAAAATCTGTAGCCTGTGTAGTTGTATGATAGTTGTACAAAAAAGGTGCATGTATTGATATGTAATAGTACTGAATATTGTCATTTATTGTGCCTCAGACTGGGCCAATCTTAAGCAGTAGTATCCAGTAGCATCCTGTCTTGCTATAGTAGCATCCTGTCTTGCTATAGTAGCATCCTGTCTTGCTATAGTAGCATCCTGTCTTGCTATAGTAGCATCCTGTCTTAGTAGCATCTGGGCTTGCTAATAGTAGCATGCAGTGGTAACAATTACTATTGTATGCTATTAAAACTTACAACTCCATATAACCAATTCTTGAAAAATTTTCATCGCGTTGGATTGATAATCCAAACATATAGCGCTGGAATAACTCTCAGCTGACTTAAACGTTTAGCACAATCAATAACGGTTTGCAGTCAGCTTGGACGTTCACACTATGACCAGCTTCATGTTCCTCCGCGAAAAATGAATTTGCGTGATCTCGCAACGGCAAAAACTTTAGCTGCGCTAGAACCAACAGTATGCGTAAACCACCTTTTGACAATTCTGCTTCATGTCCGCGGTGCCCTACCGTCTCAGGAAGTCGTCCTTCTGTATCTGAATAAGATGTCTTTTACAATGTAGCCTAAGAATTTATTCTCATCTCTCTTATCGTGGTCATCAGAGAAAGATTGGGGCAACCCTCAAGCGGGTATTTAGGACTGCGGGCCCTCAGTTGCTGCGTTATATTCCAATTTCTCCAAATTTTAAAACTAACTTGAATTCTATCTCTAGTCCCATTTTATTTTTATTTTTTTACACCACTACTCCGTGATTGCAATCCTGCTTGGGATCTGAAACGGTTAAGGAGAAAAACGCAAGAGAAATTCATGCGATAGGTCGATGTAACCTCTCAGCAGTTTGGGAGAATGTCACGATATCGTATCTGGCACATTAAGAACTACACCCGTACCAAAATACAGGAAGAAACCAAAGAGAAAGGGGCTTTAATCACCGTCATCAACATGGATGCTTCAAGAAAAACTCGTCTTACCTATAATGCCAATGCGTCTTACTTCCGTCATCGCTTCATCAACTCTTGAACCCGTACTTCTGGATTTCAGACGGTCTATTCTAAAACCCTTGTAACCACAACTCGCTGATTTTCACATTTGCCTTGCTTCGCTATTTTCGATGCGTAGCCACGCTTGTTTGTAAACGAGCTTGGACAAACGTTTAAAAAAGCCAAGCATTGGTAATTTGTTGAAAGCAAAACCTAGTTCTAAAGTACTAAACTATTTTAAAACACTGGAAGAGAAGAGAAACTGCATATCTCCGCACTGTCAGAAGTTTTCTAACAGATAACATGAGGATGCGCGGTTTCAACAGATAATGCGTAACAGGTAACACTTTGGATGTTATCTGTTGTGTTTGAAAACGTTAGGCATGAAATGTTATACATAACAAGGGGCGTCACTAGCCTTTTACCTTTGGGGGGGGGGGACGTCCGGTTTGTGCCGACGGACTAAAAAATGTGCCGACCAAAAACGCAAGCGGCAACGGCATACATTTCCCGCCAGCAAAGAATAGAACCGGGTAAAACTAACTGTAATGCATCAGTTGAGATTATTTTTTTGAAGTAATTTTGCATATTAAAGTTCACATTTTTGGCTTTTCGTTTTATCTTTCGCTAAAAAGCGAAGGTTCCAACGACTGTACCAAGAACAAGTTAAACTAAGCGCCGCAGGCGACACTTTTTTAATCTGCCTTTTTTTCGGAAAATTTAGCTATACCTACCATCCAAGTTCTAGCTTTTAACGTGTTTCAGAACCCCACGAATTTTAATCTAAAAGGCCAGCTAAATGAAACAACGATCTTCCAAATATTACAAAATGCGCCGCAGGCGAAATTTTGTGTAAGCTAAATGTAATGCATCAGTTGAAATTTTTTAAATCTGCCTTTACCGGAAAAATTTAGCTATAGTACCATACAATTTCCGGCTTTTGCAGTGTTTCAAACCCCAAAAATTTCTATTCTAAAACGAAAATTAAATTATACACCATTCTTCCAAATAGAGAATAAATATTACAAAATGCGCCGCAGGCGATATTTTTTGTAAAACTAACTGTAATGCTAACTTTGATGCAAATTCATATATTTAAATTCACATATTCGGCTTTTCGTTTCAGCTTTCGCTAAAAAGCGAAACTGTACCCAGAACAAGTTGAACTAAGCAACGCCGGCGATATTTTTTTAAAATTTGTGTTTTTTCCGGAAAAGTTTGCGCCCAACGTATGTTCCCAAAATTCGATTTCTTACGTATAAAAAAAACGATTTGCCGACAAGAATAACGACGCCCGACACAAGAATTCAGAATTCGATTTCTTCTGTGTTTTGCCCGACAAGACTGTAAGAACTTTATTTTTAAGTGTAAATAGAAGCCGACGTGCCGACGAGACTTGAACTTCCCGGGTGCGCTCGACAAAGTTTGCAGCATTTGATTTCTTACGTCTAAGAAGAACCCGATGTGCCGACGAGTCAACCGACGCCCGACAAAAGCATAAAAATGTGTTTCTTCTGGATTCCTTATTTATAAAAACAACCCGATGTGCCGACGAGAATACCGAGGCACGACAAAAGCATGCAGAATTCGATTTCTTCAATGTTTTGCCCGACAAATGTTTGCAGGATTTCGTTTCTTGTGTATAAAAAGAAACCGATTGTGCCTACGAGTTGACCGACGCCCGACAAAAACATAAACAGTTTACTGCTTCTGGATTCCTTATGTATAAAAAGAACCCGATGTGCCGACCAGGATACCGAGGCACGACAAAAGCACGCAGAATTCGATTTCTTCAGTGTCTTGCCCGACAAATGTTTGAAGGATTTCATTTCTTGCGTATAAAATGAATCCGGTGTGCCGACGAGTCGACCGACGCCTGACAAAAGCATACAAAATTTAATTTCTTCTGTGTTTGCCGGCGCTTCGCGCCGACAATTAAGTGAACTTTCGCCGGGCTTCGCCCGATGAAAGTACTTTCTCAAGACCTTTGGGGGGGGAGTCCCCCCCCCCATTTCGTTTCGATTTTCGGGTTTTTTTTCTTGATCAGCTAGTTACCCCTCGCACATCGATTTTATGATTTAGTTTTGTTTCTTTCGCTGACGACGGTTTTGCCGGAAGTGCAACCGAAATATCCGAATTGTATTTATCCCTCGCATATCATCTTGGAGGGGTAACTAGCTGATCAAGAAAAACCCCGAAAATCTCGTTTTTCTATTTTTATTTTGATAACAAGCTTTGTTAGGAAGAGCCAAAAAAGCATCTACTGACTTTATCTTTATCGTCATGATGTCGGAAAACTCAGCAGATACTTTTTGGCGATTTTTCGGTTCTTCCTGATGGTAACGCTTAATATGCTTAACATTTTGAAACACAACAGATAACATCCGAAGTGTTATCTGTTGCACACTATCTGTTGAAACCGCGCATCCTCGTGTTATCTGTTATGAAACTTCTGACAGTGCGGTTCTGGAAGGATTTCAGAAATCTGAAGACCTGACAAGGGATAAAGGAACACGTGTTTTCTGTGACAACAACACTGACCAACTTTTTTTGTCCCCCATCCCTCCTCCCGTCTTTTATGGCCCGGTGAAAAATTTATCTCAAAATAGTACTATGAAGTAGTACAAAAAAGTTGCATGCAGTACTAACGATGCTACTACATGCTTCTACTTCAAGGCTACCGTGTTACTGCATACTACTATATGCTACTATTAGCAAGACAGGATGCTACTATGGCAAGACAGGATGCTATTAGATACTACTACATAAGATTGGACCAGTCTGAGGCACATTAAATGATAGTATTCTTTGCTATTACATAGTATTACATGCAACGTTTTCGTACTACTACCATACTACTACGCAGGCTACAAATTTTTCATCGGGGGTGTCGCTGGGTTGTGAGTCCATGCTGGCTGTCCGGCAGGGAACAAGTCTTGTTGATACTTTGTTTGTTAATAAATGAAACTGTTTACTTAATAAGGTATTTCGACCACGGTCAGTTTATTGTAGGTGATTCGAACGATTACACTGTTGTTTACGCCTTAGGCTACAGCTGAGGGCGTCAACTATATCTTTTCTTATTTCTCGATAGCGTAGCACATCTAAACTGTCAGAAGTTCGGCAATACTGAACACATATATGCACATCCTTCTATTTTAGCGAAAGATCCATTACGACCCTTTTATTTTTTGATATTCGCGAAACATTGTTTGTCCTCGAGCCAGAGCCTACGGTGTGTGAACTGTGAAGTGAAGTGGAGTTCTACAGCCTATGTCAACAAGACCAAAGGTGTCGATGGGATCCCGAAAATCTAATATTTGATTCAGACAATAGGGTCTTGTCTTCGCCTGGCTAATCATCAGAGAAAACCAAGTTCAGATATACCTCTACACAGGGGCGTCCCGAGCCTTTCTTCATTGGGGGGGGGGGGGGGGGGGGGGGCGAACCTGGTAAAAATTGACCGAATCGGTACCTGATATTGACGGAATTTATAATGTGTTTCTAAAACACAGCGAGTTGCCTTCAATTAGCTATAATGTAAAAAGCTGCATAGTATGTAAAAAATCAAGTCTAAAGAGAAAATTTGGCTTGTTTTCACGCTCTTCCAAACCTTCCAACCCTAGCTTTTAATGTCGTTCAAGCCCCCAATGTTCAAAGCCTCAAACGCCAACGAAATGACGTAGGCTACCTTTCTTCTAAAGAGTGAATTACCGCTAAATGTGCCGCAGGCAAAATTTTTTGGAAACACTCATGATCAAAGTGCCTTTTTGCGATCTCAAGACTACCTATTAGACCACAGAGCTGCCTGGCGAAAAAAGGTTCCATCCAGGGTAAAGTAGATGTAAAGTACATTTATTCTGAATTTACAGCAAACAAAAATAGGCTAGTTTTCACGTCAAGAGACGTGCTTATTCCTGAAGTTCTGCAATCATTAGAAGTATAAGTTAAGTAATGAATGGAAACCAGCTGAAGCTACCGTTAAATGGTAAAGAACAAGCGCTAAATAAATGCCACTTAAATTACCAAGCTCAGTAACTGGGTTGAACCAAATTATGAATTCGTACTACCGAAAAACTGACTAAAAAATAAGGAGCAGATCGGGAGCGGTATAACGACCGAATTTCGGAACTGAATAAAACTCTTGGTAGAACCACCTAAAACAACCGAATGTGGTAAGTCTGGTAACAGATGCGGACCAAACAAAAATCAGGTGAATTACCGAATTCGGTAACGAATTAGAAAAATGAATCTGATTAATCACCGGATTATGAAATGGATTGCCCGAATGCGATAGAACAGATACGGACTTGAGAAAAGTCCGGTGAACAACCGAATTCGCTAAAAATGAGACCAAATAAATACGTTAAATCACCGAATCTAGGTAGAGACGTACCGAATGCGGTGAAATTGACTCGGACTGAACAAAAGTTGGATGAATTGTCGAATTCGGTCACGAATCAGAACCAAATGAATCTGATTAATGACCGAATTATGAAATGGACTGACCGATGCGATAGAACAGATACGGACTTGAGAAAAGTCCGGTGAATAACCGAATTCGCTAACGAGTGTGGTCAATAAATACGTTAAATAACCGAATTTACGTAGTACCGAATGCGGTGAAATCGACTCGGACTGAACAAAAGTTGGATGAATTGTCGAATTCGGTCACGAATCAGAAACAAATGAATCTGATTAATGACCGAATTATGAAATGGACTGACCGAATGCGATAGAACAGATACGGACTTGAGAAAAGTCCGGTGAACAACCGAATTCGCTAACGAGTGTGACCAAATGAATACGTTGTGTGACCAAGTAAATACGTTAAATAACCGAATTTACGTAGGAACGTACCGAATGCGGTGAAATCGACTCGGACTGAACAGAAGTTGGATTAATTACCAAATTCGATAAAGAATGAGAACCAATAAACACGTTAAATCGCCTAATTTGGATATGTGGGAACAAAAGATTTTATGAAATAGGCATCACGGCCGTGATGCCCATTTGTGATGCCCATTTTGACCGAATTTTCGCCTTCGGCGAAAATTTGACCGAATGCCCAAATCGTAGGGGGGGCGCTGCGCCCCCCCCCTCGGGACGCCCCTGCCTCTATAAGCCATATCTATTTTGACGATACTGAAAAGAGACTTCCTACTTCACTTCTGCCCAGTTTCCGTTTTCGCCCAAATTCCGAGCAAACTACTAGTCCGCAAAAAAGAAAATTCAGAAACAAATCCAGCGTCAAACCCCATAAAGAACATCTAATCAACTTTGAATAAAAGATTGACTTAAAAAAAAATTTGTAATCATTTCATCAACTTAAAATGAAACTTTTACTTTTAACCAACTTTCCGGTTTTCGCCGGATTCCGGACGAACTACTTGTTCGGCGAGTAAATGGTTTACACCATCGTGTCCAGCATGTCTTCTTTCCCCTAAATCAACCATTTAATCAAATTCAAATAAAATTTTTACTTTTAACCAACTTTCCGGTTTTCGCCGGATTCCGGACGAACTACTTGTCCGGCGAGAAAACGGTTTTCACTATCGTGCTCATGCCTTCTTACACCATAATCGACTATCACATTAGCTGTTTAAAAATGTTTTGTTTGTCCCTGAATTTGAACCCCTTCCCCCACCCCCAAATGTAGTGCTACAGAGCCCATCTACGAACTTGACCTTACCCTTGATCCAACGAATCCTCACACCAAGTTTCATCAAAATATCTCATTCCCTTCGAGAGTTATAGCGCGCACAGACGGACAGACGGACGGTCGGACAGACAGACAACTTTTGCGATGTCATAGGTATCCCTCCACTTACGTTTTGGGATCCCAAAAAGTACTATCTGAAGTTGTGCAGCCAAGCTTTCGTTTCATCAAACCATGTTTCTGCTTTCGAACGGAAAGCTCCGTTCTACCAGGCAAGTAGCAAGTAGGCAGACACCAGTTTCAAATCTAAGATGGACTCAAATATATAAGTGCTAAAAAATATATAACTATTTATTCAAACTATGTTTACAACGGATACGTCAGCTACGATTCTTCATTCTCGATATTTCGGCCCTTTTTGGAAAGAGTCCTCGTCAGGCTGTCAATCCTCTGGGTCCACGTCGGGGAAGGAAACAAACCTGTAATAATTTTTTTTATTTTATTTTTTTTATTACAGGTTTGTTTCCTTCCCCGACGTGGACCCAGAGGATTGACAGCCTGACGAGGACTCTTGCCAAGAAGGGCCGAAATATCGCTGATGAAGAATCGTAGCTGACGTATCCGTTGTAAACATTGTTTGAATACATGTTTCCAAGTCAGCTTGGGCTCAAAGAATATTTATATAACTATTGAAGTAATACGGACAGATTTTTTTTTTCAACAGCAATCGATAGCCGTTCATGAGCCGATCAAAGTATATGCATCCATTTTTTGGTAAAAAGTCCTTCATGAGATACACCGTTTTGAAAGTTTTGAGGGGTTGATAACCTCAGTAGTGTTACGGTGGTGCCATCTGCACCCCGCACTGCTAACTTATGCGCGCCGTTAGGCAGCGTTACTCCCTTTCCGTTCAGTTTGTTTAATCTCTTATACTGTCGCGGTTCTAGCATTATTTTATTAGCTCATGTGCATGACTCATCCGGCGAGCATGAGTCATCTTCTTCCACACTTCTTTTCCGGGGTCTCGACCGGGAACAACCCTTTTCACTTAAAGGTTGTTTATGTTGTAAGTACAGTTCATACCAGAGAATAAAACCTTTTGTTTATTTACGGACCTTAGGTCATTGTTATGAGCCTTGTTTGAAGCTCCTTAGAGTGGGCTGGCCTGTAAGGCCTAGTGTATGATGGGTGGTTTATAGCCTATTGTGTTTCGGTATCCAGACCTTAGTGTGAGACCGGGGGAATCCACAATGAACCCGTGAAGTCTGCAGGTGTAGTAGGCTACCGGACGCCCTAGGCTGTCCTGACTCCGATGACTGTATCTATGGACATTTACCATCTTTGTCCGGCCTACTAGTCCTACTACACCACTCGCCATAACATTAGGTTGAGAGTGCTTCTTCAGCTACAAATACAGTCGTCGTAAAAGTAGCAAGTTAGGCTGCACACTAAAACCAAAAATAGGCCGATCCCAGTTGTGAGACATGTAGGAAACTTCTAAGCAACATTTTAGTTGGCGAAGCCGGATACATATTGCTGCAAGACTTCACGTTGCCTAGGCAACATAGATCTAGTTATATTTTGTAAAAGTCGACAGTCTTACGTTATCGTGTTGTGAAACAGATATTCGAAATAAATATAATGATGATGAGATGATCCATTGAAGTATTGTACCTTCTGAAAAGCCGGCAAAAACGCTCCCTCGCATGGTAGCTACTGCGATCAAAATATTGCAGCCAATCGAACGTGTTAATGAGAGGTCTGCGAAGAGCGTGTTCCACCCTTCTAACAATAGTAACTATTAGTTACTATTTTCGTTCCGACCTCGTAAAAAATTACTACGCTGGCCGTTCCAGACTTGTCGAAATATAAACTAATAGTACTATTTGCTTACCATGCTCGGGAGCGTAGTAAGCGTGGTAACTACGCATCTCTGTAACGTGATTGGTTAGATTCGCCCGTGGCATGATATTCGGCTGGAAAATAGAAAAATCGTTCTAGCCTTGACGGCTAAAAGCCGAAATTCGTGACGTCATGCTTAGTAACTATGGTAAGTAGGGTGGAACACGCTCGAAGAGTTTTTTTTTTACCTTCTTTGGTGACTTTTCATAACGAAGCTTAAGGTGAGAGTATTGACGTGTTAGTTCCGTGTTTTATTGCTGGTTATGCGACATTAATTACCATGCCAATTTGGAGTAAGCCACGACAGGTTTAGGGTGGATAATCAGATTATATTCAAATAATGCATAAAATGGATACATTCCTGTCATTGCCCCAATCGTGCAGCAAAAACAGCGGTTGTGTCAAAAATTAAATTTCACGTACAGTACAGGGACACAAAAGGTAAAAAAAGTACCTTTTTTTTCTTTCTTCTTGGTGAACTTGCAGGATTTACAGATGTGTCAAATCTTCTAATCATGATCAATTGCTCAACGGATCAATTATTCAAACAGATTCCTGCTAAATCGCCACGGGCTACGGTATCAAGGAGTCGACGACCGGCAATTGTTTATGCGGTAAATTTTCTTCCACTTTCCCAGCTAAATCAATTTCGATTGGATCAATAAAGTCATGACTACAGCCGTCTGGGATCCCACCAGAAGCTTAGGTCTAATTTTTTTTATTTCACATATTTAACAAAAATCTAACCAAAACGTGGCATGAGGATGCGAACTGTTTCGATAATTTTGCAACTAGCGAAATCACTGTTCCTGCGAGATCACTAATTGGCGCTAGTGGTGATTTGCGACCACTGTTCACAAGCCCCTCGAAAGCTCAATTGGTTAGAGTATCGGCAAATAGAGCCGAAGGTTGCGGGTTCAGACCCGCCGGAGGAGCACTTTTGTTTTTTTATAGTTCACTACTGCTAGACAACTATAAACCTTTGTTCTTGTTTTGACTGTATTTAAAAAAAAGAGACGGAAACAAAATAATCTAGGACTTATTATTCCTACTTGCCTTGTCCTTTGCCTTCTGTTTTGCCATTTCATAGAGGGGGACTAACTGACCCTCCTTTGCTAACAAGTTAAGCATCTCCACGATAAAAGGTAAATAATTGTGTTTCCGCCTAATGTTTTCAACCTTCTGTTTCTTTCTTTTGTGTTCTTCTTCTTCTATGAGCGCTTGGAGATGCACGACCATCGCCTGCTGGCCTTCTGTGGACATACCGGTATCCTGTGAACAAAAGATCAGTAAAACACTTTAACCTAAAGACACTGCAGGAGCGCAGAAAGGAGCTAAGCGCTGACTTCGGTTCAGCCATGGTATCTCATCCTCTCCACTCCCAAATCCTCCCCCCTATCAAAATGTTAGAAGTCGACCAGAACGAGTGGTAAGTTCTAGGGCTCCCGAGCTCTGTCCCATACCTACAAAACACGCTGGATATGCAAAAAGTTTTATTCCCGAGTTCGGGGAATATTTTAACGAAGCGTGAATTCTTTTAAGCTTACTGACATTAGATACATATTTTGTAATTTATTCCGTGTGTTTGACAATAATCGAATCGAATAATTTCTTATTTTTTTCCTCTCAGAGACACAAGTGTGGCACCTACCCTTTCAATTTTTAATTTAAATTTCTATTCTATTCTTAACTTGACTTTTTCCTTAATATTTTCACCTTGACTTTTTTACAAAAAAAAAATAATCTATTAAAAATCAGAATCAAGGAAAACATTCAAAAAAAAATATTGTGACATGAAAAACGAGTCAAAATAAAAACTTCCCTAATAGCCGTTCTTGCGCTCCGCTAGTTTTGGAATATGACCTGGAAAGTGATCTACACAAACATACACAAACGAATCACAGAACAGTGGCGTTGCTAGCCAAAATGTTTGGGGGGGGGGGGGGGGCAAGGTATTACCGACTGATTTATAAAAAAAAACGACTGATTTTACGAGAAAAAATCGACTGTTTCAAATAAAAATCGCGGTGCCTCGCGCTGGCTCATTTTTTTACCGACTGGCTGACAACACTGGAGGGGGGGAGCCCCTCCCCCCCCCCATTAGTGACGCCTCGACGAAAGATTTTAAAGAATTAGTTATATGGATTTATAAGTTTTTACAGCATATGGTAGTATCTGTTACCACTGCATGCTACTATTAGCAAGCCCGAATGCTACTCTAGCAAGACAAGATACTACTGCTTAAGATTGGCCCAGTCAGAGACACATTAAATGATAGTATTCTGTTCTATTACATATCAACCCCCCCCCCCCCCCCCATTTTTGCGCGAGGACTGGTCAGAGTCGACAAGCGCTAACAAGAGAATCCCTAATTTCAAAGAGGCAAGGATGAGTATTCTGGAAAGCACTACTTCCCGACCATTTTACCGTGAAAAATCTACTTCAAGTAAAGTAGTTTTTAACTTTTTCAACCGGCTAATCTTTTTTTTTTTTTCTCCTCCACTCAGCGATATATGTGAGGCACTTACTCTTTCAATTTTCACATTAAAATTCTATTAGCTTTACTATCTATAACTTAACATTTACCTTTATATTTTCAATGTTACTTTTTACAATAAAAACAAGAGCTGTAAGCTCATATGGCACTTGCATGTGTCAAGATGATTTGATTGATCAAAAGTAAGTTTCGACTTTGCAGTTGAGATGCGCGCTCTAAGGGAGCTGGAACTTCATTTGTAAGCAAAACCCTTTAGACAAAACTGCTAATGGGCTGATGGGCATCACGAAAATGCATTTATTGCTTAAAAGTATTTTTTTTACTTTGCGGTCAAGATTGGTACTTTAAGGAATAATCGGAATTGGGAAGTAGCAATTTCTAAGCAAATGTTGTTGAGTCTCCAATATTCCAGCGAAGTTTCATCGTCCTAGCACATCTGGAAGTACCTTAACGCGCGATCACCGAATCCCAGACCCCCCTCCCCCTCCTCCAACTCCACCCACAATAACCGGAGCCAATCCGGTTCTGTAAATGATTAATCCAGAGCATCTGTTTGTCATTCCCACCAAGTTCGATCCAGATCACACCAGTCTAAGCGGGTCAAGTATTTTCCGCCCTCCCCCCAATAATTGCCGGATTCGGTCCGGAAATGAAAAAGGTCACAAGAGAAAAATGTCCTCTGTTTAATTATTAAATTTCACTCGAATCCGATCACCCGTTCCAAAGTTACGCATGACTCAATATTCCGGATTCCCCTCCCTCAACTCCCCCCCCCCCCAAGATTATCATATCGAGGATTTTTTTTTATTCCAAGTCAGTTTGACCGGGTCCCTGATATGCCTTCCAAGTTTCGTCGTGAAAATCCCCCAAAAAACGGAATTCCGGGATACCCCCTCCTCCCCCCCCCCCCTCAAGTGTCCGGATCCAGTCAAATTATGTAAAAGATTTACATGGACCAGATGTTTGTTCTTCCCAGCAAGTTTCACTCCGATACCATCATTCTAACCGTTTCTCGAGATTTCCGGTCCACCCCCCCCCCCCCATCCCCCCCAGCTCCCCCGCGGTGCACGTAGCCAATCCGATTCAGCAAATGACTTACCTAGAGCATCTGTTTTTTCTTCCCACAAAGTTCCATCCCGATCCCTCCATTCTAAACGGGTCACGTATTCCCCCCCCCCCCAATAGTTGCCCGATCCGGGCCGGATATGAAAAAAATCATCGGAGAAATGTCCTCTGTTGAATTCTTAAATTTCACTCGAATCCGATCAACCATTCCAAAATTACGCATGACTGAAAATTTCGGATTCCCCTCCCTCCACTCCCCCCTCCCTTATCTGATCGACAAAATTTTTATTTTGAAGTCAGTTTGATTGGGTCCCTGATATGCCTGCCAAGTTTCATCGTGAAAATCCCCAAAACCACCATCACCGGAATTCCGGGACCCCTCCCCCCCCCCCATAAGTGTCCGGATCCAGTACAATGGTCTAAAGGACTTATCTAGAGCAGATGCTTGTTCTTCCCAGCAAGTTTCACTCCGATCCCTCCATTCTAACCGTTTCTTGAAATTTCCGGTCTCCCCCCCCCCCAACTCCCCCCTGGCTACCGAATCCGGTCAAGACTTTGAACGGGACATTACAGATATATATTCTCTTCAGTTATGAAGTTTCATTATAATCCGATCATCCGTTCGAAAGTTACACACTTCTCACTTTCCCGGATTCCCCTGCCCTCCAACCCCCCCAAAATGGTCGGATCAGAAAACTGATTATTCCTAATTTTGTTTGGTCGGGTCTCTGATATGCCTGCCAAGTTTCATGGTCCTAGCACAACTGGAAGTACCCTAACTCGAAAAAGTGTGACAAAATGCCCTAAATTTTCAAGTTTCCAGCGCCCCAACTCCCCCGCATATGGTCGGATCGGGAAACTTATTATTTCCAGGTTACTTTGGTCAGGTTCCTGATATTCCTGCCAAGTTTCATTGTCCTAGCTCATCTGGAAGTACCCTAACTCGAAAAAGTGTGACAAAATGCCCTAAATTTTCAAGTTTCGAGCGCCCCCACTCCCCCGCATATGGTCGGATCGGGAAACTGATTATTTCCAGGTTCGTTTGGTCGGGTCTCTGATATTCCTGCCAAGTTTCATTGTCCTAGCTCATCTAGAAGTACCCTAACTCAGAAAAAAGTGACAAAATGCCCTAAATTTTCAAGTTTCCAGCGCCCCGCACTCCCCCCCATATGGTCGGATCGGGAAACTGATTATTTCCAGGTTAGTTTGGTCGGGTCCCTGATATGCCTGCCAAGTTTCATTGTCCTAGCTCATCTAGAAGTACCCTAACTCAGAAAAAAGTGACAAAATGCCCTAAATTTTCAAGTTTCCAGCGCCCCGCACTCCCCCCCATATGGTCGGATCGGGAAACTGATTATTTCCAGGTTAGTTTGGTCGGGTCCCTGATATGCCTGCCAAGTTTCATTGTCCTAGCTCATCTAGAAGTACCCTAACTCAGAAAAAAGTGACAAAATGCCCTAAATTTTCAAGTTTCCAGCGCCCCGCACTCCCCCCCATATGGTCGGATCGGGAAACTGATTATTTCCAGGTTAGTTTGGTCGGGTCCCTGATATGCCTGTCAAGTTTCATTGTCCTAGCACATCTGGAAGTACCCTAACTCGGATCTGTGGGACAAAAAACTCGGACCGACCGACAGACCGACAGACGGAATTGTGATCGGTATATGGCACTTGAGCCAGAGGCTGCAAGTGCCATAAAAAAACTATTAAAGTTTAACTGAAAAGGGCAAAGATGGGACAGTCGTGTTACCCCTCACTTATTCACTTAAAGAGGCTTGAAGACCCGATGAAAATGCGTTACTTCGTTGCTCCGCTATTCACGAATAATCAATTTTCAAATAGTGGAATTTCACTGTCAGATTTGTGGTGCTACCTCTGTCATATGCTTGACGAGAAAGATTTATGAAATTTTTTTGTTCAGGCACTAAGCAGTCTTCACCAAGCTTATGACCGCCTACTGAAAAGCCGCATTTGCGTTCAGACTCAAATATTCCGCGTCATAGTAGAATTTGCGCTGTGGGGACTGCTGTAGATATGCCGAACCTGACTACGAGAGCAGATAGTGGAAAATCAAAAAATCACTTAGCAGAATCCAAATAACCCGATGTATTCCACTGAATGATGCAAAAATAAGTCTGCTTTTCAGTTAAACTTTAAAAATCAAAATCAAAGAAAAGCATTCAAAATGATTATTGTAACATGAAAACGAGTCAAACACACAAAAACCGAACAAAAAACAAAACATAAGAGCACAACCCACGCCGAGAGGTGCACTTCCGTCATAATCAAAAACAAGACTCGACTTCTTTTACAGTAAAAAAACGGCTAATCTTCAAGCTTCTGAGATGCGAGTAAAAAGCAGAAAATGGAAGATAAGTGAGTTACCTTATACATAAGCTGTTGAGAGCGACTAGGCCCAACGTGAGCATACAGACTCTGAGAACTCAAACACTTACTTCGATCTCTTGTTTCACAGCTGCCAGCTGTTTTTCGTACTGCAGCTTCTTGTCTGATACAACTGCCATCAGGTTGAAACCAATCTCTCCGGCCTTGTACCTGATTAAAATATATCAACAATAAAAAAACATACTGATCATCAAAATGTCGCCCAAAATTTCACAAAGTCGGAGTATCATAGTCTTAATAGTAATGTCTGATTGCCGTATACTATCTTTGCAGATAAATGAACAGCTTTTACAGACCTTTGTAGTTATTCGACAGATATAACATAAATAGATATATACGATCATATTCAATGGCAAATGCACTGCGATTTGTCACTCATAATTACAGGTTCATGTGGTACCCAAAAGATTAGTTGCGTTTTCGCAGATACCAGGGTCAAAAGGCGTTTTTGCAGTTATCGTGGTATCTGAAAAAGTCATCTCACTTTCATCAATGTTTGTCAAATTGGTGGGAAAGAAGTTTGGCACTTAGTGATGGGACTGAATATCAGTTTTTCTTTAGGGATGACTTCGAAAAAAGCAATTTCGGCAATTGTCGTTTTTTCAAAGCAACCGTGGTATCAGATACCACGGTAACTGCAAAAACGATTAATTACAGATCCAATTCCGTGGTAACAGATACCATTGTATCTGCAAAAACGCAACTATTGCCTAAACGAGCGCCGGTATCGCGCAGACGTTGATGCTTCGCATGGCACAAACTTATTTTGCTGCCTTGTTGCATACCTCGACTGTGGCGCCTCTAGTGGAAAAAGGTCCCGGTGCTTCCCTGACATAAATATTTGTCCACCAAAACTCATAGTTAGGCCATCGCGTGTGCAAGATAGTAAACAAATACCAAAATCTTATGGTCCAGTGCAATGGCCTAGGCCAAGAACTGGCTATATTTATAGCCGACCCTCCGATAAGAAAAAAAGACTGGGAACACCACAACGAGTAAATTCTGGAATTCCAGAGCCAGCAGCCGAAGACGTGAGACTTCACCGTAAAAAAAATCCTGCAGTATTTGCTACTCGGATTAATCTAGTCTCTACTTAGATAATCTTTCCTCTAATTCGGATTAATCTTTTCTCAGTAGGAATTACAATAATCCGAGTAGCAAATACTGCAGTTAACTTTAATCCTTACTCGGAGAAACTTTTTACAGTGTTCTCAAGATCTTGACCATATTAGCATGCCCCTGACGAGATGTAATTTTAAGGCCGTTTTTGGACGCTCTCCAACTCTTCAGACTGCTCTTTGGTCAACCCTGCGTGTCACCAAGAACAAATAACGAGATAGAACTGCTGTCTCCCTATCTCGGTCATACAAACGTGCTGAGCCGAGAAAAATACGGCCGACTTCCGACGCAAACGAGCGGAGGTTACTAGCTTCGCGCCACATCACGTTTCGTTACCTCTACAAATGGATATATCGCTGTTAAGTCGCTGAAGAGGAAATCTAGCAGTCAAAGCTGACTGGTTCTACGGACGCGCTCCAGAGCGGGTCGGCGCGCGGAGTACGCCTCCTGCTAGCCTCCATCAATATTTCTTGGGCGATAAGCAACGGTGAAGACGGAAGAGGAGTAAATGGGTATCAACATCAGCTCAAAGCTAGAGTAAATACCTCTAGGTCCGCTCAATTTTGTCGGGGTTTTCATAGTCGCTGCATGCGACTAAAGACATAATCTATCTGATTATTTGTTCTTTGTGCCACGCAGTGCATACTGAGCATAGTCTAGTACCATATTAACCAGCCCTCAACAACCATCGGCTACGTGCGGCTACGCTTTTTAATACAACAAAGGAAGTTTTTGTCAATTTATAGTTTAGTTGATACTTTTCGTCTTAGTATTTTTTGTTTGTTTTATTTTTGTTATCATTTCCATGACCTCAGGCTTTATGTGCGATTAAATTATTTATTATCCCTTTTAAACTCTCATTCGCCGACTCTACGATCAATCTGAAATCCGCACTGGAAACTGTATTGCACTGACTCCTTGATCGATCCGAATACATTAATACCGAACAAGATTGGTAAGTGATAGAGGGTGTTACGGTGGTGCCATCTGCAACCCTCACTGCTAACTTCTGCCGCCGTTAGCCAGCGTTACTCCCTTTCCGTCCAGTATGTTAATCTTCTATACTGCCGTGATTCTGTATTATTTTATTACCTCATGTTCATGACTCATCCGCCGGGGATGAGTCATCATCTTCTTCCGCACTTCTTTTCCGGGCCTCGACCGGGAACAACCCTTTTGAATTAAAGGTTGTTTTATTTTTTAAGTACAGCTCACACCAGAGAATAAACCTTTTGTTTATTTACGGACCTTAGGTCATTGTTATGAGTCTTGTTTAAAGCTCCTTAGAGTGGGCTGGCCTGTAAGGCCTAGTGTATGATGGGTGGTTTATAGCCTATTGTGGTTCGGTACGCAGACCTTATTGTGAATCGATCGGGGGAATCCACAATGAACCCGTGAAGTCTGCACGTGTAGTAGGCCACCAGACGCCCTAGGCTGTCTTGACTCCGATGACTGTATCTAAGGACATTTACCATCTATGTCTGGCTTACTACACCCCTCGCCATAACATCAGGTTGAGAGTGCTTCTTCACATACAAACACAATCGTCGTAATAAGGGAAAACACAAACTGGTAATTCCCCCATGCTATGGTGGATCACGTAGAGTGGGGAAGAACTTGTTAGCTCTTCACTGAATTTTCGGAAAGGCTACCGGATACACTTGCTTCCGATTTTTTTAGAGGCCAGGTACAAAATTACTCAAAACAGAAAATCAGCTAGGATATTTTTCAGCGATACTTAGGCCCTTCTTGGCAACGGTCCTATTCAGGCCACAGCGAGAATAAACGAACCGACCCTTTCGTAATTGTATATGATTCCCAGTCAGCTTGGGCTGATGCAGTATTCAGGGCCCGATATATTACAGATTACGTTCAGCCAGCTTTAAAGTTTAACTGAAAAGTCAACTTATTTTGTATTATTTTTAATTGAATACACTGAATTATTTGGATTCTGCTAAACGGAGTTTTTATTTTTTCACTATCTGCTCTAGAAGTTATCTTCGGAATCTCTACGGCCGTCCCCAAAGCACAAATTCTACTATGCGGCCGAAAATTTGAAACTCAATACAAACGCGGTTTTTCTGTTACTAGTTATCGGCTTCGTGGACACTGCTCCCTCCGTGAACACTTGCTTTTCGTAAATCGTTTTCGTCTAACATACAACATAGGTTCATGCGCACAGAGGTATCAGAAATCCGACAGGGAAAATCCACTACGTCAAAATCGTTTATTCGTGAATAGCGGAGCAACGAAGTAGCGAATTTTCATCGGATCCTCAAGCCTCTTGAAGTGAATTAGTTATGGGCAACTAGATTGTCTTATCTCAGCTCTTTTCGGTTAAAATCTAAGCCTCACCTGGAACGATGGTCCCGACACCCCGATTAGGACCTACAGTTTCTCTTCGGACTGAAATCCCAATATGGAATTTAGTTCCTGTGGAACTCAACTGTCGTCGGTCTTGAAGCACCAGTAAAAGCAAGTGCCGGATCCCTTAAGCGTTTTGACTTAAACCTTTGTGTTGCTGCTTACTTTTGAATCTTCCGCTCGATGACTCCTCGGGCAAACGAGGTCCAGTCCGTATTCGCCGGGATAGTACCGTGGTCCACCGGTCCCGGTTTTAGCCCATCCAGTTCGTAAAGCCGGCCATCAACTGGCACAAAGCCAATAAAGTGATAAACGTCATCATCCTCCTTTTCAGCCTTGCTGTCGAATTCAAAAAGCGCTTGTCTGTAAGAAATACATCAATCAGTTCCACAGGTAAGGGTTTTCTGTTGTTACGCTGCCTCACTTTCGTTGTTCAACCCGCAGATTTGCTAGTTCGCCTTGCCTTCGTTGTCTCCAGGTTATGGTTCATTTAATTCCTCTAGCTTAAAAATAGACTGACACTGAAGAGTGACGATGTTAAAGCACAACTCTTACTAGAAATGATCTTTTCCCTACAAAATGGATCAGAAAAAACGTTTTCGAAAATGCCATTACTTTCCACCTGAAACTAGATTCTCTTGTTAGCGCTTCCGATTATATCCAGCCTTCCTGCTCTCCGACGCGGCGGCTGGGCGCAAAAGACTTGAAAACTGAACGTGCCTAGGTTAAAAAGTGGGAAAACTAAGCAAATAAAAGAAGTAATAAACAGAAGACTATCACATCCTTATATATGAAAGAGTTGTCAGCGGACAGTGAAGATTCCGGCAAACTTTTCGTTGGGTGACGAGAAAACTCGGCAAGGCCGAAAAAGCGCTAAAAATTCGTAGTTACGAAACAAAACAATGGAGAAAGATTGGGATTTTAGAAGCTTATAATTCCATATGGGAGCTAAGTATATTATAAAAGGCAGAATAAGCAAGAGGGGTCCTCTAAAGAGAAATCTTTCTAGGAGCATGGAAATCCGACCAAGGCGTATTCTCGCCGTTTTTAGAGTTGGCATTTCAGTGAAAAAACAGCTTTACGCTTAGTTTCCAAAAGTGACATTGGTGAGTATGGCCAGCGTAAGCCCTTTAATGGTTAAATAAATAATCGTCGAGCTCAGAGGTCAAGGCGACGGTTTTCTGCTGTCGATGGGTAAGTCAGGTCCAGAGCAAAATAACACTAGGGAGTAGCGGCAAGACTCGACAAAATTGACACACACTCTAATAGCAGCGATACTAGCACCACTCGCGATAGAGAACGTCCCTATTCAAACTCATTCAGCAGTTCGCCAGCACTGGCTCCGATAACTTCATATTCTGAACATAGAAAAAAAAAATGATATAGCCTCCATTGTCTCCATGGTCTGTGCAGACCGCACCTTTCCTTTTACTAGAAATTTCTAAGCCCGCAAGTTTGTCTCGCTTTAGATGCCGCAAGTGTAGTGGGCGGAGCTACGAATATGGCCCGTTTGCAAACGCATGGAAAGCATAGGTCTTGGCGCTGCTCCTTAGTGTTATTTTGCTCTGGTCAGGACCAAGTCTATCGGTCGCTGATTGCGCGATGACCTTTTAAAAGTCATTCTTTTCTCTCCCTGGCTTCTTACCTGGCAAATGAGTTGTGAACGGATCTAATAGTATCGGAATTACTCAAAGCTAGGCCTTTCATATTGGCATCAAAGCCAGAGCAGAAATCTTTGAATTCTGAAAGTGTCGTTCCAAGCTTGACATCGGCGTTGCGAGTGTTCAAAAGGACGGAGACAATAGCCTGAGTGGCACAGGCGTTGTTGATAACCTGCAATAAACGAATTCCTTTATCGACAAAATTCATCATATTTATATGGGCATCGCTCTATACGTAACTCTTGACTTGCCTCGAGACGCCTTTTCACGGACTCGGCCTCGACTTTTCAAGCACGACTCGGACTCTGCTAGTCTCAAAATCCGGCCAAGTCACGAGTCCGAGTAAACGTCTTGGGCTAACAAATTTAAAATCACGCTTGGTTTTTGACACTGCAACATCAAACTATGATATATTTTGTATATATTCCGCACGTGAATACTCTAGAATTCATTAAAACAAAAACATATTGTTAGGACTAGGGGGGTGTATCGAGAACATTTTTTTAGAGTCTCGTTCTCAACGCGTCTCGAGGGATTTTGTCGACAACTCGGACTCGTCCTGACTTGGAAACGCTGGACTCAAGATCAGTTCTTTTATAATGTGTATTTCTTTTTATACTATTTTTTACCCGACTCTTTCAGTCACGAAACCGAAAACTAATGTTTATTAAACCAAAACCTAAGGCGTATTCTCGCCGTTCCCCGAGGACTCCACTTGGGGGAGTCCCCGCGGTTTTGTTTGTCCCGGGGACTCACACTTGCGCCGTCCCCGCGGACGGGAAATGCTCCGGTTATCATGCCATCATCGAAAAGGACTCCCTTTCAGATTCGGAGGGGGAATCAATTTTTGCTGGTGTTGGTGTAATGTAAAATTAATTAAAAACAATCAAAACAAACAAAACCAGAAGTAACGTGGATCCAGACTAGTTTTGTCAGCTGCGTATTTTTTTTCGAATACAATCCATTTTATAAGCATTCCCCGTGTTCTCGTTGTTTTCCTAGGCGGAGTCCACGTGAAGCAACTCCTGATCTATTCTGCCGTTCCCTTCCCTCGGGGAACGGCGAGAATACGCCTCTAATGTTTATTTGGTTTCGGTTTCATGACTGAAAAAGTCGGGTAACCGAACAGCTCCACCAACGGACAGTTCCGGGTGCAAAACTGTTGTCTCTCTCCAACCACTTTCCAGACGTAGCTGTCTCTAGTCCAAATGTAACATCTTCCAAACCAAGCATCGCTGTTATACTAACGAATTCTGGGCAGCAATGCTTCTTGTGGCATATAGTCCATTTGTTATGCTGTAAAACTCCATACTTAGGCCTACAATTTTTCTTGTTATTAATAGATGAAGAAATACAATATTCTTAAGGTGGAATCAAACGAAATAAATTAATGAATATGTAAATGTGTCATGCTTGAAAAGCTAAACAAAAACAGAAACAAAAGAACACAAAAACGATAATGAACTGCATACAGTTCATACATTGAATTTTGAAGCTTCTCGTACCCTTATTTTTGAAAAAGTCGTCGGGGGAACCTGAAGCTTTCTGCAAAGTTTGCGCTGCTTTACCGGGAAATGAAAAACTTAGGTACTGACTGAACTTTAGCCGATTATCTACGGCCCGTGACGTTTTCCTAACGTCATGAAAGAAATAGGAAAATTCGATTAAATTTATGTAGCAGAATACATATTTGTATCTATATTTAGAGAGCCGAGCGGCCAGCGAGGCGCCGGACGCGTTTACACTTATAAACCGTTCAATCAATCAATCAGTTTTATTTTCAACCCTAATAGCACTAGGCTAGCATGGGCAGGAATTGGAAAAATAAACAATCACTAACAATACAAAGAAAATACAAACTAGCGAACAATAAATAAGAAAAGAACATGAATGTTTTATAAATGTTTAGTAAAATACGGAACGAATGAATTTAGGTATCTTTCTGAAGATTTCGTAGGTGGGGGAACAAGCTTGGGTTTCGGGTCGTCCTTGCTTCGCGTGTTAGGTCCATGAGAGGGTGTAACGAAGTCCGGAAGGATGGTCCTGTGGTGTTGAGAATTCAAAATTTGGTGGCCAAAACGCATGAGAAGATTATGTCTTCTTTCAGACAGTTTTTCAATATAGAGGATTTGAAGGCTTTCGTTGTAGATGTGTAATTGTGACCAAGTATTATTCTGCTGGCTCTCTTCTGAAGTCGTTCGATTTCGGCATCCTGAGCTTTACTTAAGCCAGGATGCCAGATTGGCAGCCTTACTCTGAAATGGGCCTTACATAATTTTTATAAAGTATCACTAGTTCATGGCGTGGAACCCCAAACAGCTTCAGGTATGAAAATGAACGAAGGGTAGCACAGCTATTTTTCACTATTTTTTCCACTTCACTTTTCCATTGGAGGTTATCATCCAGAATGATGCCAAGAATTTTTACAGAATTCTAGGGACAATCAGTTCCGTTATTATAGTAAATGGAAAATATAGACTTAACGTGTGACGTCACGACCCGTAGATAATCGGCTAAAGTTTAGTCAACACCAAAACTTTAGACTGGGCCAAACGAAACAATGGCGAAGGGTGGGGACTTCGGAAGCTTATAATTCCATAAGCGAGATAGGGATGATATAAAATGAAGATCAAGTACGACGGGCCTTTAAGGCTTACCTGCTTAGTAAAGAAAATCTTGTCAAGTCTTGAATCCTGGACCGTAGAACCGGAAGGCTCATCATCAGGAACCCATTTGAAAAGGAAAATCAGACCATGTACAGGTCTGGAAGATGAACAACAATAATTATCGGAGTTAACACTTAACTGAGATGTATTCTTGCATTTGCGATGTCTAGGGGGACGTTTTCTCGCGGATGGCTCTGGTCCCGTCGATCTGCCGTCGACTCTACGGACATTTTTGCGTGGATGCCGTCGATCTTTTTGTCCTTTTCGCGTGGACGGATGAACAGGTGAACGGGCCATCCAGCTCGACGGACGCCTCCCGTTCAACACCGCTCCGAGGGCAGCTTTGAGCTGAACGGGGGCATTGTGTGAACCTTCCCACTCATAGGCTCCCATCCTGCTGAATGGGCATTTTCGCGTGGAGGGAAACATCTTCCTCAGCCGTTCTACGCCAGATCGATTTTCTCATTTTCGCGTGGACAGAATCACCCGAACGGAATCACGAAAACGTCCCCTAGATCAGTGGTTCCCAACCGGTGGTTCGCGTACCCTAAGGGGTACGCGAGACCCTTGCAAGGGGTACGCGAAGGAACCAAAATTGATTTAGTCTGTAGCTTCAAAATCTCGTCTCACTCATTCAAGATTGCCAAAAGCCTAATATTACCAGCAGAGTATCACCAGCCAAAATGTATCTTAAGGGGCAAGGTATTTTTACTGACCGACAGGTCATTTTTACCGAATATTTTTTTTTTTTTTAAATAACTGCTTTTACGATTACCTTACGATTGCCTCTGATTATAAGCCCTAGGAATGTCACTGAAATAATGTTGATTCCAAAACAGCTAGCCTACTGCCGTAAATTCTGTTCCTGTGTCAAACAATACTGTTTCGAGAAGAATCAAAGACATTGCAAGTGATATTGTCATTCAGGTTGCGAACTGATCCAACGAAAAATTTTGTACGGAGAACATCAAAACCAAACACAGAAACGGGCTGACTGTAAAAAAAATATTGCCGTTATTGACGTCGAGCCGAGTTTCGACAAAATTTTAGCTACAAAACAGCCTCTAGTGATTGCCTCATTGATTCTGTAGATATTTCTACACATGTATGCCTTATCATTTATGATAATAAATATCGTCTCTTTCACCTTCTGAAAAAAGGGGTACGCAATCTTTTCAAGCCTTGATTAAGGGTAAGCGGTACGGAAAAGGTTGGGAACCACTGCCCTAGATCTATAACACGTATCTAGGTAATACGGTCTGAAAAAGAGTCTTCGCCCACGCTGGAGTTCGTCGTTTCACATTTAGTGTACCGTGAACTTTCTTGGAACAACGAACTGTGACTTAACGTATACATAAACCGCCTCTAGAACGCTAACAGATTAGAACAAGGGGATCGGTTTCTAACATCGTAACAACCATTGTAAAGACGCTGGATGGAGAAACCATGTCCGTATTCTCCATATACTATAAATCACTCACATTTCAAGTCGCAAACAAGGGTAAAGGTATGTGTTACATCTGGAAAAAAATGGGGGGAGGGGGGGGGGATAACCAGCCGGGTCTTCGAGTCGTGGTTTACCATTTTATATTTAGTAAGATATGGCGTCAGCGCCAAACTTTTTTAGCAATGAGAACTACTTGAAGTCCGGCAAAATTTGAGAACTTCAGCTGAACATCCCCTTGGTCAGGGTAAATAGGGAAGATAAGACCTACCAGCCTTATCATCCCTATGGACCAGCTTTGCTGGCCACTTTTTTCACTGTAGCTTAATGGACCGCTAATATCCATTCAGCATGGGAATAAAATGATTTAGCCTACCCGTCTCCCTTGTGGTATTCATTTTTCTAGTTCGTCTAAACGGAAGTCTTTTCCATTAAGTCGCTCAAGTACCTGTCTGCACCTGTGGCAAATCAAAAAGTATAAATTCAAAAAACAAATGAAAAGAAAATTGGAAATGTTTATACGACCAAAATTATCAATTTAAAAAAAAAATTACTATTGGGCTATCGGTTGAACAAAAAGATCTTTGGGGTGAATCCGGCCCCCCATTCGCCGGCCGCAAATTCCCAAAAGAAATCCTTTTCGGGGTAATTCCAGCCACGCATCTGAGTCATCCAGTTAGACAAATAAGACGTGTAAATATTCTGGAGAACTCCCTAATCACCCTAGTTTCTAAATATATTTTAAAATCTTTCATAACTGATATCAACTTCCAAGAAAAACCGTCTGTATAAAGTTGCTTTCCTTGTAACCGAAACTTCCTGCTTTACTTCTGCCAAATTTCAGCTTTCGGCCGAATTACGAGCGAACCAATTGTCCAGCAAAAAAAGAAAATTCGGAAATGAATTCAGCGTATATCCTTATCTCTATAAAGAACATCTAATCAACTTCAAATAAAACTTTAACTTATAAAACAAATCCGGTTACAACCGGATTCCGGACGAATCATATGTCCGGGTAAAAAGTGATTGTCATATACAGACTCACCGTCTCTTCTGACCCCTAAATCTATCATCTAATCAATTTCAAATAAAACTTTTGCTTTTAACAAATTTTCCGGTTTCGGCCGGATTCCGGGCGAACTAGTTGTCCGGATAGAAAATGTTTTTCACATAAGTGTTCAACATGTCTTCTTACCCCTAAATCAAACATTTAATCAGCTTCAAATGAAACTTCTACTTTTAACCAACTTTCCGGTTTTCGCCGGATTCCGGACGAACTAATTGTCTGGTGAGAAAAATGGTTTTCACCATCGTGTTCAGCATGTCTTCTTACCCCATAACCGACTATCACATTAGCTGTTTAAAAATATTTTGTTTGCCCCTTAATCTGAACCCCCTCCCCACCCCTAAATGTAGGGCTACAAAGCCCATCTACGAACCTGACCTTACCCTTGACCCAAAGAATCCTCACACCAAGAATCATCAAAATATCTCATTACCTTCGAGAGTTATCGTGCTTACAGACGGACGGACGGACAACTTTTGCGATGTCATAGGTATCCCTCCCCTTACGTTTTGGGATCCCAAAAACAATGTCGGAACTTTTTGAGCCCATTATCAAGCGCTACCCTTAGGGATGAAAACAGGTAAGTCAGTCAGACGCAAAACCACAGACACATGGAGAAAAGGCCAGACTTGCCCCGTGACCGGACTTTCCGAGTTTGCCCTACTGTCCTCATTTACTATTTTGTCTTGGGACAGTGAGGTCTGAGAATTCCATTTGGTTTCTTATACAACAATTCATTTTGGTGGCTTAACGCTCTGTCCGGGAACTGCAGTGCCTCAAGGATGTTTGTGTGTGAAGGCTTTCCTTTTTTCAGTGAACTTAGGAATAAGGGAATCTTTTCTCTCTGTACAAGTACCCTTCAATCAACAAACTCTCTCCTTGTGGTCCCTTTCAAGCCCCCTTGTGAGGTTGTCTTTGAATATGTTGGTACGCATGGAATCATGAACTGTTTGGAGTTCATGGTCCTTTTAAAGATTAACTGACAAGGGCTCAGATAGGACAATCTAGTTAGCCATCCGTTATTCACTTAAAGAAGCTTGAAAACCCGGCGAAAATGCGTTCCTTCGTACCTCCGATATTCACGAATAATTGATTTTCAAATAGTGGAATTTCCTTGTCTGATTTTGTATCCTCTTTGCGCTTGATTTTGTGTTGTATGCTTGACGAAAATGATTTACGAAAAATAAGTGTTGACGCAGTGAGCTATCTTCCGTAAGCTGATGACTGGCCACTGAAATGCCGCGTATGTATTGAGATTCAATTTTTCTGCGTCATAGCAGAAACTTGCGATATGAGGACGAACGTAGATATTCTGAACGTCATTAGAGCAAATAGTGAAAAATAAAAAAAATCCCTTGACACAAACCAAATAATGCAGTGCATCCAGTTACATGATACAAAAATATGTTGGCTTTTCGGTTAAACTTTAAGCTCATTGTGTTTAAGGTTAGTTTGAGCATTGTTGGCCATTTAACTGATTGAATAAACAAATAAAGAAAACAAAACAACACTATCAAACCAAGGAACTGGAAGTACGGTATTACTACACAACTTTTTATTTATACCTTACTGTTTTGTGTGTTTAGGGGGAGAGTCTGGACATCTTGAGACTGTTTATGGGTAGGTGCAGCTGATCAGTACAATATGGACCTGGATTGATTTCTGAAGTGAGCATAAAGGGTGGAATAAACAGTGGAGGCAATGGTGCAATGGGTAATGCTGCTCTCCAGGTGTACATATGGGAATCCAATGCCCAGCTGTAAAAGAACACTGACTGAATAAATATTAAATATTTGCTGACTATCAATCAAACAATTTTATTTTAACCCTAATAGCACTAGGCTAAAACAGGTTGGAAGCCAGTCCTCTTGCATTTCTTTGGGGATAGGCTACTCATATTTTTAGACACCACTTTTCATGTAGACATTCTGCAGCCCCTGCCTCCACCTATACTGTAAAAAAAAAAATCTTGCAGTATTTGCTACTGGGATTAATATTGTATCTACTGAGATAAGATTATTTCTAATTCGGATTAATTTATGCCAGTAGAGATAAGGTTAATCCCAGTAGCAAACCCTGCAGTTAACTTTAATCCTTTCTCGGAGAAGCATTTTACAGTGTAGTGTAGAAAAAGGCCCAGCTCTCCAGGAAGAGCTGCAATAAGCTAGGCTCAATATCGATTCTGACATTTTATAAGAATGTAACTCTAAAAAAGCTACTTTTCAGGAGAGTAAAAAAAACATTTGTTAAAAAACAATGTTATGCTTATGGAATAATGTGATTTTTCTAAAAAGGGGGTTTACACCTAGTGTACTTGGCCATTTGAGGTGTTGTGAGAAATCGGAAACAACCAAATGACATGCCTTGAAACCCCTTACGGAATTTTAGTGTCGATATGGTCAAAAGAGTGATGGTCCTGTGCAAGAGTAATTGTCCTCACAATGGACTCAATACAAATTACTAGCACTAATTGCAGCAGATATTACTTACTTTAACTTCTCAAATGACGATTCTTCAAGGTCCCATAGCTCTTCCACCTGGATTCCTTCCACACCTGAAAATCAGGACCATAAAGTTCGCAGCTCAATTATCGGGTTGTCGGCGAAACATCCCCAACTGACAACGTCCCCGGCAAAACGTCCCCATGACAATGACAGTCCCCATGGCGAAACGTCCCCGTGAAAAAACTTCCCCAATCAAAACGTCCCCTGGCGAAACGTCCCACGGCGAAACGTCTGGCTATAGATTTGTTTTTATCGCTAAGGGGTAGCCATGTGATTACTGACTGCGTCATCAGTTCAGAAAAAAAATGTTCTTGGAACATAACATTTTGAAAACAACGATTGGTTGACAGTTTCAGCATTTAACCGATAGCAAAGTAACAAACCATAGTGTTGCTACCGGCTATACTTATTTCTTGAAGAAAGCGCAAACTTTTAGTAGTTTGTAAGTGTTTCGTTTTGTGCTATATTTAACTGGTTTATTTGCGTGTTAGTTTACTCTGTGATATAGCTCTTTGATCTCGCTCTTGTTCGATATTTAGTTTGATACTTAATTTTGTGATCTTTGTGAATCTGATCTGATTAAAGGATCAAACCCGTCTTACCTAGATTACTATTTCTCTACCTAACTAATCGTTCCATCCGTTCTCATTTCCTCGCTTCCCATGCCATTTTTTTACACCATACCGGCACTATGTTTATTTTTTCATTCTCCTTTTTATGGCACTTGCCTTCCGGCCAAGTGCCATATACCGATCACTTATCTGTCAGTCTGTTGGTCAGTCCGGTGATCGCAAGTTAGGGTACTTCCAGGTGTGCTAGACGATGAAATTTGGCAGGCATATTAGGGACCCGACCGAACTATTTTGGAAATAGTCACTTCCCTGATCTGACCACCATGGGGGGGAGTGGAGGGAGGGGAGATCCGAAATTGACGTATGTATAACTTTTGAACGGGGAATCGGATCTTAGTGAAACTTGACATTTGGAAAGACCTCGTGTCTCAGATGTCACAATTCAAGTCCGGAACGGATCTGGTGACTTTGGGGGGAGTTGGAGGGGGGGACTGGAGATCGTGTAACATGTTCAGGGTGGACAGACTCTGTGGGAAGAACAAGGACAGGCCATAGATACATAGCTGGCAAGATCGGACTGGATCCGGCACTGTGGGGGGAGTTGGAGGGAGGGTTCCAACTTTCCGGTGATCCGAGTTAAAATGCTTCCACATGTGCTAGGACGAGGAAACTTGGCAGGCATATCAAGGACTCGACCATTTTAACTAAATAACAATTGTTTCTCCGATTTGATCATCGTGGGGAGAGTCGAGGGAGGGGGAATCCGGAATCTTGAGCTATGTCACACTTTTGAACGGGTGATCGGATCTTAATGAAACTTGATAATCGGAAAGAATTCATGTCTCAGATGTCTCATTTCATGTGCGGACAGGATTTAATGTTTTTTATTATTATTCTGGGGTACGCCAAAAACTCTGGCCACGAATGGGCTCATTGTCTCAATCCTCCAATATACAACTGATGGTAAACCATCACTCTAAATACAACTGATGATGAACCATCACTCTAAACACAGTTGATGAAAACACCACTCTTTTTATTGGGGATTATCCCTCAAAATTCTTTATTGCTTGATTTGCAGGATCTTCCTGCATCTTTTGACAATTTTCTTGGCCATTTTGCTGGATTCCAGCTCAATGTTGCCAATAAATTGACTCTTCGTTGCTTGACTCAAATTGTCTTGGATTGAAACAACCTTGAAGGCAACTGTTTCCATCACTGATGACTACTCAAGAGATCCATATCGTGGACCACATCCAGCTGCCAACAGCTGCCAGCCTGGCCTCCAGCCCCTGCTGGAGGGGGGTAAGTTTAGGTTAGTGGGCTGAGAGTGGCATTCATGGGCATGAACACCATTATGCAAGGCTGCCCTGGGTCACTGGAGACATCACGCTCCTCTCCAGGGGGCTAAAGCTTTGTGCAAACCATGCCACAAATGCAAGCAAAATCGAACAAAGAAAGCACAACTAAAGCAAAAGCCAAAAGTATCAAGCATAATTCCCAACCCCCCAGGGGCACGAAAAAGTCACTTACTACCACCCCCAATCGGACAGGCGGACAGGATCTGATCAATGTTGCGGGAGCGGGGGAGGGGGGGGTGAGACCGGAATTTTATGACAAGCCTAGAGTGTGACGATTGGGATGAAACTTGATGGGAAGAACAAGCAGAAAAATAAGCCCTAGATACATCAGTGACAGAACCGGACCGGATCCGGGCACTCTGGGGGGAGTTGGAGGGGGGGGGGGCTGCAATTCCGGTGATCTCGATTTAAGGTACTTCCAGACTTGCTAAGCCAATGAAACTTGGCTTGAACATTAGAGACTTGACAAGATTGGCTTTGAAATAGTCACTTCCCAGATCCAACCATCATCTTAACCACAAAGTACAAAAAAATACTTTTAAGCAAAATATACGTTTTCATGATCCTCATGAGCCGGTGATCATTTTTGCCTTAAGGGTTTTGCTTAGAAATGAATTTCTAGCACCCTTAAAGTGCGCATCTTAACCGAAAAGTAAAAAAAAATACTTAACAAAATACTATTGAAAAGGGCCTAGAGGCCCAGGATCCTGTTTACCTTGAGGGTTTTGATTACAGATGAATTTTTGGTGCCTTTAAAGTGCCCATCATTACAGCCAAGTGCAAAACTAAAATACTATACCAAACAATAGGCTACTTTATTGTAATTTTCCAAGGATCCATGACAGTCTAGTACACTAGCCCCTTTTCAGGCATGGTGCTCAAATGTCTAGCACCATGCCCGTGTGCTAGACGTTCAAGCACTGTACCTTGGGTTTCATGCATGGTGCATGGATTTCAGTATACAGTGCATGCATGAAAAACACAATTTCTGTCATCACAACTCAGCACCAGCTCGGACAGGGCGGAAATTACTAACACAAATTAGAGAAATCAAAGACAATCCTTATCCAATTTTTCACAACAAAAAAAAAGGGCTCGACTGATGATGGAGATGCAAAACCTAACAGCACCCGATCTATTTTCCATGTAAAGTGCCCCAAGAGCCAATATTCTGGTTGGCTGCTAGGTAGAAAAGGCTGAGGCACAGGACACTTTGCATGCAAAACCCTTGACTATGTAGAAAAGGAAATGAGGTTTTAACGTCTGTCATCAGCTGAGCAATGTTGTTTTTGTTATGAAAAATTTGATAAGGATTGTCTTTGATTTCTCTAATTCATGGTAGTAATTTCAGCCCTGTCCGAGCTGGTCTCAGTTGTGATGACAGAAACTGTGTTTTTCATACTTGCACTGTATACTGAAATCCATGCACCATGCATGAAATCCAAGGTACAGTGCTTGAACCTCTAGCACCCAGGCATGGTGCTAGACATTTGAGCACCGTGCCTGAAAAGGGGCTAGTGTACTAGACTGATCCATGATCATTTGATCACAGTTTGCTTACAAATTATCACAACAAACCCACGAATTGGCAAATTTCTACTTTCACTTTCTTACCCAGCCTTGCAGGTGTCAATTGAGCTTCTAGCTATTGTTTGATTCTCTTTGAGCCAGAGCAAGCTTCCCATTGCCTCTGAGGAGCTTACTGGTCAAAAATGCTGATTGCATGTTGCTTCAAACGACTTAGAACTCAACAGTTACGAGCCCAGTGCAAGGCTAATAACACTATATATTTTCATTGGAAACAATGCATTTATTAGGCAACTCTGGACGTCCCCGAAGTTAAAATTCTAGTGATGGCACATCCCTGAAAAAACAGAAGTGGAAGAGAGTGAAATGCACAAGATTTTCTCTTTGGACTTGATTTTGTACATACTCTGCAACATTTTAGGCTACATTGTAGCTTCTTGAAGGCAACTTGCTGTGTTTTTAGCAGAAAAAAATAATAAATTCGGGGAAAAAAGGTACACGGATTCAGTCAATTTTACCATTTCCCTCTCCTCCCCCCCACATGAAGAATGGCTAGAGACGCCACTCTACTAGAGTATTAGTGCTGTACCAGTGTGCTAAGCTAGCTGCATGACTCTGATATTTGATTCATTTCTCTCTGCTTTTATGACAAAATAATTTACCAAACTCTCTGATCAGTTCTGAAAATACTCCAGGATCACTCTCGATCAAGCACCAGTTGCCTGCTTCAGACATCTGCCTTTCTTGATTCTTCACAGTGTGACAGACAGTTTTTGAAAGTACCGCCTCCGACGACGTTGGTTTGGTCGTAGAGGTAAGAGCCTGGTCACACTGGTCTCAAAATCTGCGCAGAAATTCTCCATTGTGACCAAGCTCTAAAGCTCCCATTTTTGGAATCATGATAACCCACGGAACAACACGCCAGTGATCCGCTGGAAGAATGAGAAAATGTCGGTCGCCCTAACGACTCAAACTCAACAACTCAAATCCCGTGTCAACCAATTACGGCGATCGTTGGGGACAGCTGTGGTGCCTCTTCCGGCTCTTCCGCTAGGTATACAGCGATTTTGCATCGCAAGGAGAGTTACGGCGTATTCTCGCCGTCCCTCGGGGAATCGAAGGGAACGGCGAGAATGGAGGGAGTCACTCCACGAGGACTCCGCGTACAGAAAACAGCGAAAACAGGGGGAATGCTTCCAAAACGGATTTTGTTCGAAACAATATGCAGTTAACGAAATTAGTCTGAATCCACTTTATTTTTGGTTATTTTTTTTGATTGTTTTTAATTGATTTTACATTGCACCAACACCAGCAAAAATTGATTCCCCTCCGAATCTAAAAGGGAGTCCTTTTTGAAGATGATGATGAAAATCGGAGCATTCCCCGGCCATTGGGACTAGCGAGAATATGGGGAGTGAGTCCCCGGGACAAACAAAAATGTGGACCCCTCAAGTGGAGTCCCCGGGAAACGGCGAGAAATACTCCTTTAGTCATAAAGAGTTTAGGTATAAGGCGTATTCTCGCCGTTGTCCAGGGGACTCACTCCCCGTGTTCTCGCGAGTCCCCACGGACGGGGAATGCTCCGATTATCGTCACCATCATTCAAAAGGATACCCTTTCAAACTCAGAGGGGAATCAATTTTTGCTGGTGTTGGCAGGGGCGTCACGACCGGGGGGGGGGACGCCCCCCCCCCCCCCCCAATGATGTCGGCCAGTCGGTAAGAAATAACCGAGTCGGCGCGAAGCGCCGCGATTTTTCGCCAAATTAGTTGATTATTTTCATTAAAACAGTCGATTTTTCTGAAAATCAGTCGATTTTTTTCGTCAAAACAGCCCGTTATGCTGAAAATAAGTCGATTTTTCGAAACTGTCGTTTTTTTCTTGAAAACAGTAGTTTTTTCTGCAAAAACAGCCGGTAAAAATTACCAGCCAGTCGGTAAATTCCTTGGCCCTCCCCCAAACATTTTGGCTAGTAACGCCTCTGGGTGTTGGTGCAATGTAAAATTAATTAGAAACAATCCGAATAAACAAAGCCAAAGATAAAGTGGATCCAGACAAATTTTGTCAACTGCATATTTATTTTTAGAACAAGATCCATTTTGGACGGATTCCCCCCCCCCCGTGTTCTCGTTGTTTTCCGTACGCGGAGTCCGCGTGGAGTGACTCCCTCTATTCTCGCCGTTCCCTTCGATTCCCTAAGGAGTCCTCGGGGAACGGCGAGAAGACGCCTGTAATAAGCTGAATGGCGATATACGGGACGTTTACGTCTTAATACACATGCCCGTTCAAACAGGAACCCAAAAGGTTCTTATCAATGCAACGTTCGGTGTTGCCAGGCTGATATCATTTTTTGAGTTTCTAAAGACCAGAAAAAGTGTTTTTAGTATTACAGGAGTACACGAGCGAGTACAACCAAGCGATCTGATTGGCCCTGCATAAGCGAGAATAGAACGCTAGCATATTCTCCTTATTCACCTTATTTCAGCGCGCTCCGAGGAAAAGAGGAATCTGCAATTAACCTTATACGCCGTAATACACTTTATAACACCTATTTGGACAATGCAATATGCCCTTCATAAAGTTCCATCCAGATTAGTTGTTTTGTTGTCGCGAGATGCCAGAGCGCAAAGTAAACAATGACACGCTACTTCTTGGTGTACGTTAACCAGGTTTCTTTGGCTATTTGCAATTCCTCTAAGGGTTAGAACTCTTCAAAATGCCTCTGCCTCTATGAGTGCTCCACCCAGCTCTGTTCTGTCGAACTTCGTCGAGTTTGTCAGTTTTGGCTTCCGACTACAATGCTTACTGCTGGTTGACTTTTACACGTGGCAAATGCCCGACTCCGTATGAACGGAAATCCTAATAGCTTGTTCCCCCTTCAGATAACTTATACCAAGATCTAACGAGTGATTGTTATACGCCCCTCATGAATTTCCTCTCAGATTAGTTCTTTTTTGGCCGCTAGGTGCGCTATCGCAAAAAAACAATGACACGTTATTTCTTCGTGTACGGTTATCAGGTTTGTTTTGCTATTTTCAATTCCTCTTAGGTCTAACCATGTTTAAAACTGTTTAAAATGGATCTTCCCCTCTTTTCGCTTTAACCAACTTTGTTCTGTCAAGCGTCATCAAGTTTGTCATTTGTGGCTTCCGACTTCAGTGCTGAGTGCTGACTGACTTTTCCACGGGGCTAATGCGCGACTCGATATGAAGCGAAAGCCTAATCACTTATTCACCCGTCAGATAACTTATCCCCCCATCTCACGTGTGATTGTTATTGTTCCTCTAGCGCGTCTAGCGGCAATTCGTCATCGGATTTTATGAAGGACGTATTGTTTCTCTGGCGGATCTGGCGGCAAGTTGTCAGTAGATTTTATGAAGGTCGTATAGAAATATTTCTATGAAAGTTGGGAAGATGATCCTTCCAGGCAGCCTTCAGGTTAAGTCTTGAGATCGGCAGAATCACTTTCGAGATTTTTCTTTTGGATTTCAGACATAGGTTTTCGTCGAGATAGATTCGGAAGGTGAAGTCAAGCCAAAAATGTCTGGAAATACGGGGTGTTGCCCCCCCCCCCCCCCGGAATCTGGAAAGGTGACATAGAGCTATCATTTCATGTGAGATGATGAACATATTTCAGGGTTCCAATAAAGATGCGAAGAAATGGGATGGGAGAAAAAATAAAAGTGACAGCTGTGATTCGAAAGCAAACGACGCCTCAACTTAAGGAGGCATCTAGGAAACGCGGAAGAATAGAAGAATCTCGAGAAGAATCAGCTATCATCGTTATAGTAAAAAATCTGGAAGGGCTGGCTTGACTGGGCGGAAGCTACAGATATGAAAGTCAAGTCTGGCTTTCATTTACGAGTGGCGGAGGGCTTCGAAATTTATCAGATAAGAAGGACATAATGAATTGGACAGTGCTAGCAGCCTACTCATTGCTTCGGATGAGTATTTCGACCGGGACCCTTACGAATGAACCAAATGAACCCATAACCCATGCCCAACCAGCGGACGACGTCGTCCACTGCTTCCTGACCGAAGATTAAAATTAAGTGTCTTTTCTGTCTGTTTATGTGTTTTGTTTATTTTCTTTATTTTCTTCCTTCACTCCGCCTTTTCAAAATGGCGGGTCATAAATAAATTACTTACTTACTTATAAACGCCCAAAAAATCTGATTAGGAGGTCCAAACAAAAGCAGGAACGTATGTTGGTAGTTTCGCATCGGTTGAATCGGAATATGTTTATTTTTTGCGAGGATGCTTATGGCATTGTTGCTCCGAGCTCAGCAAAAGGTCGAGCCAGGAGTGTACTTGTATTTAAACCTTACACAACTCCGACCGGTGTCTTTCTTCTTTAATAAACCTACCACCTCCGAAAAAAATGACAAAGTTTAAATTTAAATATTAATCTTCAACAAAATAAGAAAATTCGGTGTCGAGCTTGATTTTTTATTTACTAATCAAGCCTGATTTATTTCTGAGCATGCGGAAAATTGTCCTCGAGTCAACGGTCCATGATGAATAAACCAATCATTAGGCAGAGTCTCGTTTCTCGACTGAACTGTCACATCATCTTTCAAATTAGCTTACCAGAATTGTCCGGTTTAAAATTGCTAACAGATTTGATTAGGATAGAAAAGAAAGATTTAATTACGCGTTGTTTCTTCAAGACAAACTTCAAGTCAAGACTTCAAACTTCAAACTTCAAGACAATGTTGGCTGAAGACGATTTGCACTGTCGATTTAATTGGACACCAAGGAAATCGGAGGGTAAACAAAATAAATTAAGAATTGCCACGTGATCTGCCCATAACAAGATCCCGCCCCTACACCGACACGTCACGTCACGTCACGTGGTAAAGTACGAACATGACACGTGGTAGGCTAATGTTACGAACACTAGCAACTGAGAAACGCCTGGGCCATTTACCCATTAGACGGGTTGATTTCCCCCCTCCCCCACTCCCGAAAAGAAACATGCAGTCCCCAATGCGCGCAAGCGCACCTAGTTTCATTGTTCACGAATCATGAACGATACGGAGAGAGGAAACAAATAAAACCGGCTACAGCGGCCGCAAGAATGGATTGTTCATGAATGAACACTCTACTAATAAGATCCTTTTGATGGGGTTTTAAGCTTGGGATTTAAGGGTTTTAAGCTAGAACGGGAAGCAGTTGAATTTTGCCAGAAAAAGCGGGACTTGTTAAATTGCGTCTTCGGCGCTCAGCTTAACTATGTCTTGGGTACAGTACAGTCACTGAGGCTGAAAGACTCCCAAGAATTTTCAGAAGAAGTTAGAAGTTGCTGCCGGGGGCTTCGCTCTCTCCAACGAAAATGAAATGATGGATCTGCCGGTGATTTTGTTATTACGAATGATACTTAATCACATACAAGTTGGGTTTAACATACTTTGAAACTCGTATTAGAGCCTGTGATGCAGTGTTTCAACTCACCCCCCCCCCCCCCCCCACTCAATCCCCAAGTGTTTGGAACTGCCCCTGGATGAACGCGCCTTTGTTCATCCAAAAACATTGCCATAGCGACTGCTCTAACCACAGACATTAGCAGCGGAAAGACAGGAAACCCCAAGAAGCCCCATGAGTCTCGATAATTAGAGGCGTATTCTCGCCGTTCCCCGAGGACTGCTCGGGGAATCGAAGGGAACGGCAAGAATAAAGGGAGTCACTCCACGCGTAACTCCGCGTACAGAAACAGCGAGAACACGGGGAATGCTTCCAAAATGGATTTTGTTCGAAAACAATATATGCAGTTGACGAAATTAGTCTGGATCCACTTTATATTTGGTTTGTTTATTCTGATTATTTTTAATTAATTTTGCATTACACCGACACCAGCAAAAGCTGATTCCCCTCCGAATCTGAAAGGGAGTCCTTTTTGATGATGGTGATGATAATCGGAGCACTCCACGTTCGTGGGGACTCGTGAGAATACGGGGAGTGAGTCCCCGGGACAAACAAAAAACGCGGGACTCCTCAAGTGGAGTCGTCGGGGAACGGCGAGAATACGCCTTAGGGTCTTCTAGTGGTTCTGCCGCTGAGACAGTCGCTCTGTTAAATTAAGACCGAATTTTCTGCCAAATCGTTTGTTTTGTTTCTTTCCCCTCACGTTCATCGTTCCAAGTTAAACAAAGACCAAACGCTAGGTAGCGGGCAACTCGATTTTCCACGACGCTTTTTGAGCGGAGTTTCCTGCTTCTTAACACCATCGCTAGTTTGACATTTAGTTCAGGACTCCCATTAGGAATTAGCTCGGTCGTAAATAAAACCGCTTCAATCAAGTGCCTTATCAAGGACTTGGAATTCCGTAATTATTCCAAAACATGCTCCCGAAGACACTATTTTTGCACGATTAGGAACTGTCGCAGTTTAGTTCTCTCCATCCAGTCATAGGGAGGATAAAGCGTCGATATAGGTAACTGATCAGGTAAAACTTCCAGTATCTTTTATTATTGATTCTCACAGAGGCTACCCGCTGCTAATTTACCAAGACGTTCAAGTACCCGCTATCTTTTAAGTCCGATATCATTCCGTCACTTACCAAATTTTAAATTTCCTGTGTCAGTTTTATCCCTACATTAAATATTTCTCAAAATGGAGGACCGAAATGCCACTGACGAACATCGTAATTGACAAATTTATTTTTGATCCATTGTTTAATAGATGTTTCCCACTCAGCTTTGGCTGAAGGAATCTTTAAAGGACCCCTCTTGCTTATTCTGCCTTTTATAATATACGTAGCTACCATACGGAATTATAAGCTTCTAAAATTCCCATCTTTTTCCATTGCTTCGTTTCATAACTACGAATTTTTAGCTCTTTTTCGGCCTTGCCGAGTTTTCCCGTCACCTAACGAAGAGTTTGCCGGAATTTTCATTGTCCGCTGACAACTCGTTCATATATAAGGATGTGATAATCGTCTGTTTATTACTTCTTTTATTTGCTTTGTTTTCCCACTTTTTAACTAAGGCACGTTCAGTTTTCAAATCTTTTGCGCCCAGCCGCCGCGCTGGAGAGCAGGAAGGCTGGACATAATCGACAAGCGCTAACAAGAGAATCGCTAGCTTCAGGTGGAAAGTAATGGTATGCCCGAAAACGTTTTTTCTGATCCGTTTTATGGGGAAAAGGTCATTTCTAGTAAGAGTTGTGCTTTAAGTATTATCCGCCCTAACGTCACTACTGTTGTTGTTTGTGTTGTTCAATGGAGCTTCCAGAATTTCTTCTCTATGTTCCAGAGTCCTTATTCTTTGCTTTGTCTCCAACCTGTAACTGCCAAATTCTCGTTTAATTTACCCTGACCCCCTCACCATCACACAACCATGCTTCGTCACAATTACTAATCTACTCCATAGAAACAGTCTACCACACATAAGCAGTCAATTAATCTAATACCCTGTCATACTTTAATATCAATTTCAATATAAAACTAAGACATCACTATCAGTTTTATATTGAAATTGATATTAATAGTGATGTTTTAGTTTTATATTGAAATTGATATTAAAGTATGACAGGGTATTAATTGACTAATTAGGTTATGTCACTACGCTGCGTGTTTCGGATTTGCCGTGTTGGATCTTTTCTAGGGGATCAGGCTCCTGCTCATTGCTTCCTAAAGCTACGTTTACACGGAGGGTATTTACCCATACTCTGCGGGTATTTTTCCTCGCGACAGCAACAAAACCCCGGGTATTTTGGACTTCAATTTTGCGAACTTTTTACCCGGGGATTTGTTTGTCGAAGGGTATTCTTCGACTTCAGAAACAACAAAATCGGATCTTTGAGCAACAATTTTGATTATGCCCATATAAGAAGTGATCCAAAATGGACACATGTTGGTGTCTATTGTAGAGAGATGTGCTGAGCTTTACAACCTTTGGAATGTATTGCCACATGACAGTGCTGTCATAAGAGCTTGTTGGTCAGACGTACCGGTTATGCAAGGTTCAGTATTTCTCATCGAAACCCAAGGGGGCGGAGCAGCTGAAAAATGCCAAGGCGGGTTTTTAATTTTATTAGTCTTTGAGAAGCCCAGCAGAGTTTCAAAGGAGTTGCGTATAATAACTGACTTGCGCTTTAATACCCGCCCCAATCCTCTGGATTTAACATTGACTCGCAGGACAACTTAGTACCCTCCTTCACTTTGACTGCGTTTCCGCATTTAAACTTTGGGTTTTGCGTCAACAGATTGCGCCTCAACAAGAAGCTTTGTCCGACACCCTCTATCCGTGTCAGAGTGTATTATGAGTGGTTTCTCGTGGTTCAAACCATTGGAAGAGGATGGATTAAAGACCTATTCCAAACATTCTGTTTACCTTCTCTTACTGATCGCAAGCAACCAGTTTATTTAGATTTGGACTTGATTGCCGGGTTGCTGTTTTGGCTCGAGAAAAAACCCACGCAGGAACCCGCGCACTGTCTTCAGGAGTACCAAACTGGTCTCCGTTTTTCAACTTATTTGTATTTGTAAGAAACAGTTGGAGCATTAGATGGAGATGATTATTTTGATCCTTGGCTCCCTACGTGCCATATCGGCTATCCTGGATAATCGGCTGAACCGGGAGATTTAGTCCAAACTGAATTATTCCAAACCTAGCAAATTTTGTGTTTTTTTTTTAATTTACTCATTGTTTTACGTTTTTTTGTGGTTTTGAACAATCATAGTGGTAGTAGGGATGGTTATCATTGTGTGTGGTAGAAAGACCATTTTTTGTGGCCCGCTTTAAGATCAGCCCTTCCCCCTAAATTCATACCTGCCCATTTATTCTAGTTCACTTCGCCCAATGACTTATCTAATTCTGACTGCCAAACGATTTGAATAATTGCAACTTTTGTGCAGTCGAGTGGTGGCGAGACTAACGGAAATGAAATTGATGACTAACTCTCCTTGCCGGTCTTCCTAGCGGAAGAGTCAGAAGCGGTATCACCTCTTTAATTTACCCCTTCTTCCTGAGCGGCACTGGCGTGTTTTCGACTTTTTTGGAGATTCATATAGAGATACTACCGTGCCCAGGGACAAATGTTTCATGAACAGCCACTGCCTCGAAGTGAGGAACACCTTTACAAGTCAGAGATTTAATGTGTTCTCGTTTATGTTAATTAAACATCACCATTCAATGACCTTTCTTTATGTTCAATGTTTGAACGAATCATGATGAGTCTATCTGCCACTTGACCTTGCTTGACATGGCCTATAACCGGCAGGTTTATAGCAGCAACTGACGATGCTATTCAGTGTTGCCAGTTATACCGCATTTCGAGACAGAATGCCGCGATTCAGAGGGAAATGCCGCATAAAATTTAGATTATAGCGCATACCGCAACTAAGCCGCAAAATGGCTTTTTATACCGCATTCACCCCCGTACGCAAAATTTGTCCAACTTGAAGTTTCTTGTCTTTCGCAAATGTCTGGCAAGCAGGCCCATATCCAGGAATTTTTTTCGGGGGGGGGGGGGGTTGCCTGCGGGTCGGACAAAAAAGTACAAACAAGACATAGATCAGAGGGAAAAGCCTATAAAAATGACTATTTTTGTATAATTCGGGGCCGTATCCCCCTGGATACGGCCTTGCTGGCAAGATATGTCTTTGTTGCGTAAAATGGGGATTTCAAAGCCGCGTTCGGTTCGATTCGCGGAAGTCAACTACGGACCTGCAGCTTGTCCCGTGGGAGACCATTGTGTTTGCACTGGACTGAGTTGATTTTTCAGGTTTGACATTTGATTGAGATTCTCAGTTCGTCTGATGACATCTGTCAGACGCGATAGTGTCCAGGATGGTTTGAGACGAGAAGGTTGAACTTGGATTTTCGGTCAGTGAATGTCAGTTTGTGTTGGAGAATCTTTATTGGAGCCCGGATGAGTGGAATGTCTCGGCTAATCATACTCTCAATAGAACGGTGAGACTACTTTCAGAAAAGACATACTAAGAAGCCATTCTGTTTGATTACTCTAGGAAACAAGAAAAGTTAATTCCACAACCAAACCTCGATGTCTTAGTGGTATTCAAATGTTCAGATTTTTCTTCTTTACCCACCATATGTTATTGCCCACCGGATAAAGGAGACATGATAAAAGACATCACATACTCGTGTGCTACAAGCAACTCATTTCAAACAAGAAAGAAAATTAAAATGAAAGAACAAATTCAAATATTCGTAAGCTGACATAGAAAACAAAACAATATAATATTGTTTTATAGAACGTTATTGCGGTTGCAAATTATTCAGAGATGGAGTCCAAGGAAGAAATTTAGGAACTCTGATATTTTGTGAATTCTGACTAAGCGGGGAAAAAACTGTGACAGGCAATGACCAAAAGGGTTTATGACTCAGAGATTAATATCTCGAAGGATATTTGACGGTGCAAAACGGATAAATTTCAGCTATATATTATTGCTGTACATTTACACAGCTATACATTATCGATGCTTCCGCGAAGTGCGAAATCATAGAGTGTCGTGCTAGATCCCGGGCTCTCAAAAACATATACGAATCGCCGTTGACTCGCCTAACGTATCTATAAGTTTTATAAAGTTTATGTAGCGTTTCGTTTTGTTTGTGTGTAATTTATTTTTCTTTCTCTTTATTACTCCGCTCTTTCATTTGTTGTATAGCGGGCCTCAATAAATTATTAATATTATTGAGCTATATTTCGGCCCTTCTTGGCAAGGCTCCTCTTCAAGCTCAAGCCGATAGCTCTAATAAAAAGTAGCTGACTTATCCGTTTTGCACCGTCAAATTTTATTCGCAGTCAGCTTGGGCTGAAGGAATATCTACCCCGAAGTAATTGAATGCACGTGCAGTTTTTAATCATTTATGAAACGTTCGTGAAACGACAAACTTAGACGTACCAGGACCAACCAGTACAGTTGGTTCAGAAACTGCGTATCTTTAGTCGTCTTAAAACTAACGAATTTCTTGGACTTACACCAATTAGTTATTCTTTAGTCAACTGTCAAACACGATGACATAGATTGTTCAAAGTTAACGCTGTAACGACCGAAGTAGCACTATAGTAATAACTGCCTATAATAATAACAGGGCCTGCCGAATTTATGCTGATAGTGTACAGTCCCCCCCCCCCCCCCCCTAACAGCTTTCTCTCCGAGCTTGTTACGATAGTATACTCCGATTTTGTTACTTGTAGTATGTATGTGACAGGATACTTATGTATAATGACTGGGCAGGCACAGATTAGAGCCAAAGTTCACCAGAAATTAGAGCTATGAACCGATTGAAGTTTAGGCATAGAAATTACGATACTCGGGAACGTGGTCTTGCAGTATCGTACATGCTGCACCCAGGTTCAGTTTCATTCTTATGTTGCAATATTTACACACTTTGACATATCCCGGGAAAGAGCGCCGGAATGGCACAAAAGTTCGGGCATGGTTTTCAAATTCTAAGCGGAGTATACTAAAAAATTGCGTCTGCTTTAAAGTTTTACTTAAGGCTAATCTAAACAAGAAACGGGTTTTGCGTTTCGCCTGCGTAAAAAATAGGGCAAAACCAAAGACCCGACCCGCCTGACCTGGCCTCTCGCCGTCGTTCAATGGTCTGGTGGATTAACACACCGACAATGCCAAGCAGGAAACATATCCCGATTATGCCCCCAAGTAAACTCCTGGAATAAAGACGGATTTGAACCTCCACCGATAACACAACCATCTAAACCCTAAGACAATCTAACTGTTTCTTAGTGAAATTCCCGAAAGCCTATGGGCATGGCCAATGTTTATCGCTTACGGACATTGACAACTTTGATGACACAAATCAAATCAAGTTTATTAATTAGCCATAACTATCAAAAAAACGAATAGCACTGGAACATCAAAGATCATCAACAGTCCCCCGAGTGAACTCCGTTTCTTCGAGGAATTGATGATCTCTTTATCTTAAAGCAGACCTCGCACTATTCAGTGTTTATGTTTCAATATTCGAAACTATTTGAATACTGTAAAACGATATACTCGTTATCTAAAAGCACACCTCGCACAATTCCCCGTTTATGTTCCAACATTCAAAGCTATTTGAATACTGTAAAACTATAGGCTCTGTTCTTTAAAAATTATCCACGGCTTTGGCTGTTATAAGCATTTTCCCAGACCCATTGACTTAACTTCAAATAAAACGGATGTGTCAGCTACGATGCTTTAGCAGCGATATTTCGGCCGTTCATGGCAAGGGTCCTCGTCAGGCTGTCACTGACTTACAGCAAAAATTTGTCAAATTCAGATAACCGGTTTTACACATCAGCATCAGGATCCGCCAACACCCGTCGGGATCATAATCCGCGTGGGAAATAATGAATCGTGGCAGGTGCAAAGATTAGTAAGGTATCGTTAGCGGGCTTAGACTGTAACATATGAAATGTTCGCTTAAGAATTAATAAATGCAGGTACGGAAGTAGGTTGCCTTGGCATTGTAAGACGGTTCCTTTAATCATTTTATGTGGCAGATAGAAGACCAGGCTCGTTCTACCGCGGACTGTTCCTTCGCTAGCAGAAGACAAGGTGTTGGCAACTCCAAGGGCTGCACAAAATCACGAGAATCCGCTATTATTTGTTTATCAATTTCAGAGAAAGCATGGAGCTCCATGAAGCAGGCAGTGGACCAGTCGTTCACGAGCCACAAAAGGTTGTTGAAGTCCTGTCGAGCACCCTTGCTAACCTGACAAAACTAGCAGAGCTTGGACTTTCTTCGAAAAGTAAAAGTCACCCGGTAGCCGCCGCTATGGTCAGTGAAGGAGGATCCACACCGGCTGTCACCGAAATCGACACACATCCTTACACAGCGTAAGTTCACATGTTTTGTGAAAGTTTGACCTCACCTTCCATACTTCCAAATATCTGGGCCTTCCGCACAGCAAAGCCAACTCTTCCGTATTTTCATGATAACACTGATAGCTAACGTCACTATCTTTCTACATTTTCTAGGTGTCCCTTTGAAATATCTTTTGCTTCCCGGTTGCAATTGTCCGTTACTCTCCCTTTTTCTCGTGCTCCATTCATATTATTGATTGGGTCTCTCGCGTGTGTTGCCTTTATGATACCTTCGAAATACTCTTGATGACTATCTCTCCCTGCCGATGCAGAATCTCCAGGTACCTGCAGAAGAAAGGAAGAAACGGTGTCAAAGCTGCGCTGACTCAGGATTTGATTCGTTGAGTTTGAATCGTTACGGACACGTTTACTCCTTCTTCCTGAGAATCACTGGCGTGTTTTGGACTTAGTCATATAGAGTATTTCCGGAAGATCCAGACTTGCAACACCCCGGACTTCCGGACGTTTTTAAACTGGCTTCACCTTCCTGATGAGTTTCGATGAAACGACTGCGGAGTCCGGAGGAAAAATCTGGTACGCCAATTTCGGTACCTTGGTACCTGGTACCTCCATTTCGGTACCTGGTACCTCCATTTCGTCCGAATCGTCCGTAGACCAGAGCAAAATTACACTAGGGACTAGCGTAAAGACCTATGCTTTCCTTGCTTAGCAGACGAGCCATACTCGTAGCGCCGCCCACTAAGCATGCAGCAAAGCGAGACAAACTGCCAGCGCTAGTGCACGACAGACTGAGTTTCAGCAGGGACGTTCACTATCGTTAGTGGTACTAGTATCGCTGCTATTCGTGTGTGTCACTTCTTTCAAGTTTTGGCGCTACTCCCTATTGTTACTTTGCTCTGCCGTAGAACCGATTTGCAGTAACATTTGGCAAAAACTAAACAAAATCTGAATGGGAAACTTTAATTGAAAAAAAAAAGCTGAAATGAATGTCTCGAATTTTATGAAAAATATTGAAATTTGCTCGTTGTGGGACTTAAAAAAATGAGTTTATTTGTTTGGCTGACCGCTTCGACATAGAAAACATATTAATCATACATTACGATAGTTTACATATTTATCTTTTTTCGAGCAAACAGTTCGCTTTTCGAATTCAGTCCAATTTCATCGGAAAAAATGTATTTACTCCTGTTCGAAAAACACATACTATGTCTTACTTTCATTATTTATTTATAGCCAGCTTTTTATATTATAGTAGATCGAGTTGGTTATAGTAGAATTCCTGCAGCAAGAACTGTTTACGAGAGAGATGTTTACGGACCTCCCCAACCTCTTTGTCTGAGCAGCAAAAAGGAGGCAGTACTTGCGACAGAGACTTTACTAGCCCAATGTTTTTGGTTTTTTGTATGGGGAAAGATATTTACCGAATGTTTTGCAGAAACAATGACTTTTTTGAAAAACATGTACATTTTTAGAAAAATCGAGTGTTTTTATGATACGATACGACTCATTTTTTTTTACCGAAAACATACGTGACGTCTCTACCTTGATGTGAAGGTCGGTAGCGTCCGAGAACTCTCCTTCAGACTTTTTCGGCGACAATCCGGATTGACGATTCACAATCCGGATTCTCCCAAATGCGTTTTTTCCGACAATCCAGAAAGTCTCTGAGTGTTGCGATAGGCACACATCTTTTTACCATGCCATGTTTGAACATGGCGACCCGATAGCTAGCTCTGGTATTTGCTTCTTTGTTTTCCTTTTCTTTCATTTCCTGATCATATTATTTTTATGTTTTTATTTGTGGGATTAACAGATAGATAGCGCGCAACAGTACGAAATAAACTGAATCCTTCGCTTCGGTAAAAGTGGAAATTCAACCATAAAGTCATTTCTACTGTCAACAATCAGTTTAGTCGAAAAATTTACTACTTTACACGGCTTTATTGTGATTATCTCTAAGGGTTTAAAGTAATACTTGATTTTTAATCCCAGCTTGATTAATGGTTGCTTAAACCCTTTTTATTATATTCAAAATATGTTTACGGCACTTTGTAAAAGCGAGATGTCGGCACATGCAAAATAAAATAGGATAACTAAGGTAAGCGCAAACATCCTGGAACAAAACAAGGGAATCTCCGAAGAATGATATTAACCAATGACATCTTGAAGTAGACTACCACTGGCGTTAATTTTAAGGCTAATTTCCTCTCCATACAAGACGCACCTGATCAGTTTTTGATCACGAAGTTTTCGGTTTTTTACTAATTTCGACCCGCTGACCTTCCGTTCATCCCAAAGTTGTCCTCACATTCACACAACATTTTTTTTTAAATTCTCATCAAGACTACAACACATCGGACATGTGGAAAACTGAGACCGACCTGTCGCCCTCTCAATATACCGTTTGTTATATAATTGTTATTTTCTTATTGCTGAGTATTTTTATTCAACGATATATTCTGGTTGCGTTCCAGAAACTTAATTGTGATCAATCGTTAACTTTACTTCGGGGCGGAGCTAAGTGCAGCTTTAACAATCGTTAACTTTTCCCAGTTCTACACTTGTTAACTATTTTGTAACGATGCTCACCGACCATCGTTACAAAATAGTTAAAGGACCTGTCTTACCTATAATACCAATGCAATCTACTTCCATAATCACTACACATATTTCCAATGCGGCTTTCACACTGAGAACACAAGACGCTTGCGTATAGTCAGCGTTGCGTCTGTCTTGCGTCGGACCTTTCACAGCGTGAAGGCCTGTGCGTTGCGTTTTCAGAAAATGGCTAGTTCTGATGAAGACTTAAAATGATGCCTGGACTGAACATGGAGCCTATAGGCAAATTCAGACAGTTTGTAGAATGTTTGTAGGTAATTTTTTATTATTACTATTTGCTATTTGAAGGAGACAAGGTCCAATTAAATGTAAAGTGATTCAAAGTAGGGTCAACTTACCAGTCATGCTCTTGCTAAACTCCTTGCTGATGATTTCACAAATTGATAACCATGTATCATTAATGAAAGTCTTGTTGTGATAGTCAGGGACCCGTTTATCATATAGTCCAGGTTTCTCCTGAACTAGTTTTACTAGTTTTTCTTCAAAAACTTTCATTTCAGTGAAAAACAAACTGAAGAATCTGATGCGAACGCGTCGGACGCAACGTCAAAATAGAGCTCAGTTCTATTCTTGCGTTGCGTCAATTTTTTAAGCGCAAGCTCCGCGTTGCGTCGTCGCAAGCGCAACGCAAGGCTTGCGTAGCTCAGTGTGATGACCCCAATTTCGTGCGGTACATTCTAACCCCTCTAATAAAACTACGCTGATTTTCTCACTTGCCGTGTTTCGCTACCTTCGATGTGTATCACGCTGTTGACGGTTGTCTGCGAGAAGTTTTTCCGTCAGAAAAACCGGTTATGTCAATTGTTTCCCTGTTTTCGGTACAAGTCAACGGATCTCGGAAAAGGCTTAAAACAGCCAACACCGTGGGTTATTTGTTGAAAGCACAGCCTACTTTTAAAGTATTCAAATATTTTAAAATACTATAAGTTGAAGAGTAAATAGTGCGAGGGGTCCTTTAACAATCGTTAAGCTCTGGAACGGAAATTGTAGGTGGGCGTAGCTTAAATTTCGAAGTCAGAAACGTGGAACCCAAAAAGTTAGCAACTTTTAACAATTTGTTAACAATCGTTAAAGCACAACTCTTACTAGAAATGGTCTTCTCCCTATACAATGGATCAAAAAATACCATTACTTTCCACCTGAAACTAGTGATTCTCTTGTCAGCGCCTGTCGAGTATGTCCAGCCTTCCTGCTCTCCGACGCGGCGGCTGGACGTAAAAGATTTGAAAACTGAACGTGCCTTGTTTACAAAGTTGGAAAAAGAAGTAATAAACAGAAGATTATGACATCCGTGTGTGTGAAAGAGTTGTCAGCGGACAATGAAGATTCCGGCAAACTTTTCGTTGGGTGACGGGAAAACTCGGCAAGGCTGGAAAAGCGCTAAAATTCGTAGCTACGAAACGAAACAATGGGGAAAGGTGGGGATTTTAGAAGCTTATAGTTCCATATGGGAGCTAAGTATATTATAAAAGGCAGAATAAGCAAGAGGGGTCCTTTAAGTTCCGGAACACAACCAGTCATAGTCTGTATTGTGTTCCTTGTGGAGATTGATTCTGTCTTCTTTCTAGGAGCGTACTTGGAGGCATAATCGCTATCTGTTTCCTGCTCGGCATTGTCGGTGTGTTAATCCACCAGACCATCGAACGACGGCGAGAGGCCCGGTCAGGCGGGTCGGGTCGTCGGCCTTGTCCTGAATCAAGACCCATCGCTACCCGACCCTCTGGGTTTGACATTGACCAGTTGGGGAAAAGCAGGGCTGAACTGGAACCCCAAGTTTTTGTCGCAACTATTAACGAGGCTATGGTAAGTCAGTCTGGTCGTCTATTTTGTCCAGATGTAGCCTACTGATCATCCAAAAAAAAAACTTGAAACAGAGTAGACTTGTCCTGAATTGACAGTTACAAGACCAAAGGTGTCGATGGGATCCCAAAAATCTAACATTTGATTCAGACAATCGGGTCTTGTCTCCGTCAGATCCAGTCTTGGACAGGCTAATCATCAGAGAAAACCAAGTTCAGATATACCTCTATAAACCATATCTATTTTGACGATACTGACCGAGACTTCCTGCTTTACTTCTGCCAAGTTTCCGGTTTCGCCCGACTTCCGAGCGAACTCCTAGTCCAGCAAAAAAAGAAAATTCAGAAAAAAATCCAGCGTAACTCTTTATCCTTGTAAAGAACTCTAATCAACTTTGAATAAAAGTTTGACTTAAAAATATCCGGTTACAACCGGATTCCGGACTAATTATATGTCAGTGTAAAAACGATTGTCATACCGACTCAGCCTCTCTTCTTACCCCTTAATCTGTCATCTAATCAACTTCTGCTTTTATCAAATTTTCAGGTTTTAGCCGGATTGCGGGCGAACTAGTTGTCCGGCAAGAGAATGATTTTCAGCATCGTATTCAGCATGTCTTTTTACCCATAAATCGAACATTTAATCAACTTCAAATTAGAATTTTACTTTTAACCAACTTTCCGGTTTTCGCCGGATTCCGGACTAACTACTTGTTCGGCGAGAAAATTGTTTTCACCATCATCAGCATGCCTTCTTACACCCTAATCGACTATCACATTAGCTGTTTAAAAATATTTTGTTTGTCCCTTAATTTGAACCCCCTCCCCCACCCCTAAATGTGGAGCTTCATAGCCCATCTACGAACTTGACCTTACCCTTGAGCCATTGAATCCTCACACCAAGTTTCATCAAAATATCCCATTCCCTTCGGGGGTTATCATGCTCACAGACAGACGGACATTTTTGCGATGTCATAGGTATCCCTCCACTTACGTTTTGGGATCCCAAAAAAAAGAAATGAAAATCAAATGACGTGTTGCAATATTTATTATACCCAAGACGAAATTAGACCGGGCGTCGCAGGCGAAAATTTTCTAAATCTATTTTTTTTCCTGTAGGTTACAATATAACTGCTTCTTATACAAATTCCATCTCCTCACCATGATCCTTATAATTTCCAGAAACCGGATAGAGCAAAGTCCCGGCAGCAGCAGCTACTGTAGGCTGGTCGATACTATCCATGATAAAATAAAGTGAGCGCCGCAGGCGAGATTTTTCTAAAGTCTATTTTTTCCTGCCAAATTAAACTATTTCCATGCAGATTCTAGCTCTTATGCTTCTCAAATCCCAATCCTAAAACTTGCTTAAAACCCCAGTTAAACGACGCGCCCTTCCACAAAACAGAGAAGACCACAAAGAGCACCGCAGGTGAAATTTTCGAAACATTATTGATTAGAGCGTCCTTTTGGGACCCAGACTAAAAGTAAGGACCGATCAGTAATTTAAAGGATAGATCAGTCCTTTTGTCTGCGACCAGTGCTTCACTCGAACTCTTCAAATTCCGAGGTTCATGGTAACTATCGAATCCTGGCAATTATACCGAATAAATTACGGAGTCCCAGTTATTATATCGAACAAATTTAGACCACTAGCCTGTTCGGGATTCTGTATAACTACCGAATCCCGGTTATTATACAGAGTAGTTTTGGCATGGAAAAACTATAACAAAAGTCGGGATTCGTGGTAACTACCGAATCCTGAAAATTATACCGAATCCCAATCACGATACCGAATAATTTTGGAACGATAGCCTATTCGAGGTTCTGTATAGCCTAACTACCGAATATATCGAATCTCCTACCGATTAATTCTGGCATCGAAAAATTACCAAATAATTTCAGTAAATTCGCTCACCCAATTCGTGATAACTACCGAATTCTGGCAATTATACCGAATCCCGATCATTATATCAAATGGATTTGTAGCGAAAGCCTATTTGGGATTCTGTATAACTACCGAATCCACGTAACATACCGAATAGTTCATGTATCGAAAAAATACCAACAGTTTTAATAAATTTTGGGCCTCCGGCCCAAATTTTTTTCGAATTTCAAAAAGTTGGAGGGGCCCCCCCCCCTCTTGCGACGCCCCTGACTGTATGCTACTAAACTTAAAACTCCACATAACTAATTTAAAAACATTTCATCGGGACGGTTCGCTGGAATGGCGTTTGGAGGAACCGTCTGATTTTCCGGGTTCGCAAAATAGCGGGTGGACCTAGAGACGGTGACCCATTCTCAGCACCCTGATTAATCCCGTGAAGATAAGTTGAGACTTTTTGCGGTCTACAGGAAATTACAGGTGGACGAAACGACGTTTGGGGGAATTGACGGATCGACGAAGTGAGGTCGAATTGACAGGTGGATCAAGTGATGGGTTGGCATGCAGACAGGGTGCAGGGGTGCAGGCACATGACTGCAGGGTGAACTGTCCGATTGTCGAGTGAGCAAAGTGACGGGTGAAGTGAAAAAGTCGATCCATTTTAAGAACTTGCATCAGTCCCGTAGGAAAAGTTAAAAGTTTGCAGATTTCCCGGTAGGAACTGACGAATACCGACCAAGAACCAGACCACTGCTGATATCAGTCGGGAAGAAGGTAGAAACTGCGTTCTTTTTTTCTCGAGGGTAACATGTATCAATCAATCAATTTTACTCCAGTAAAAAATAACCATATCACAAACAAAATTTACAAGTCGGGCACAATACTATGAGTGATGTCGGGATTCTTAAATTCCATCCATGAGTGGTAAACATAATCTGTGAACAACTAGCAATGGCATATTTGTGATTTTGGTATGTGAACTTGTGGACAGTTATTGCTAAAATTTGTGATGTCTTCTTTCTTATTTGTTTTCTCTCTACGAAATGGGTTGCTTTCGAGGACAGGGAAGTTTAATCCTGAAAATTTTCGCCATGAAGATGGTCCACAGCAGACATACAAGTCGGGCACAATACCTATAAGACTTCACAAGTTTGATTGTAGTTTTAAAGTTTAACTGAAAAGGTCTAAGATAGAACAATCTAGTTACCCATCACTTATTCGCTTAAAGAAGCTCGAAAACGCGTCGAAAATGCGTTACTTCGTTGCTCCGCTATTCAGGAATAATCAATTTTCAAATAGCGGAATTTCCTCGTCTGATTTGTATGCTCTATGCGCTTGTATCTGTGTTGAATGCTCGACGGAAACTATTTACGAAAAATAAGTGTTCACGCACTGAGCTACCTTCCGTAAGCTGATCACTGGCCACTGAAACGCCGCGTATGTATTGAGATTCAATTTTTCTGCGTCATAGTAGAAATTTGCGCTGTGAGGACGACCGTAGACATTCTGAACGTCATTCTAGAGCAAATAGTGAAAAAAAGGGAATCCCTTAACACAATCCAGAAAATGCAGTGTATTCAATGAAGTGATCTAAAAATAAGTTGGCTTTTCAGTTAAACTTTAACAAGTTCATCTTACAGCTGAAAAGTCCGCCGCCAACGTCTGCGTTGAGCTTCAGCTGTGGAAACACGTTCGCGTTTGCCAAAGAAACGTCTACTGAAAACATCCCAGCTGCGTCAAAGAACGTTGAGACATTAACTGGACGATTTACTATTAGACCGTCTTAAAGAAGTTATTTTCTCCTGCGTTGAGTTGCGTTTTCAGGCTCACGATTCTCCGCCCGTGTTCGTCGCAAGTCGTTTTCACGGAGCGCATCCAGTGCGCATCCTAACAAGGTTCCGTCTTCTGTGGCTTCAAGTGTTTTTAGCTTCCGTATTTCTTTCGAGTTCAGCACCGAATCCAAACACAAACGAACTCGGTAGAGTATCAAGTCCTGTGCCGGGTTCTCTTATGCAAATCACGGGCGCTGAAAACGGGTGACAGCGCAACGTGTTAGGATTCGAGTTCAACACGCTGATTGCTGAAAACGCAACTTTGGCGTGAGTACGGATTTACCTATCGTGATATAGTTAACAAGTACTGACAAAAGAGCTATGGCTGGTCAAACCTAGTGGAAGCGAAAGCAAAGGATATGAGTGTAACGCCAATTCAGAACAGGTTTTGGTACAAAAGGTGCGTTCTTTGCACTCAGTGTAGTTTATTTTTGTACCTCGCTATAAGGCGTATTCTCGCCGTTCCCCGAGGACGAGGACTCCACTTGAGGAGTCCCCGCGTTTTTGTTTGTCCCGGGGACTCACTCCCCGTATTCTCGCGAGTCCCCACGGACGGGGAATGCTCCGACTATAATCACAATCATCAAAAAGACCCCCCTTTCAGATTCGGAGGGGAATCAATTTCTGCTGGTGTCGGTGCAATGTAAAATTTATTAAAAAGAATCGGAATAAAGAAAACGAAAATAAAGTGGATCCCGACTAATTTCGTCAACTGCATATTTTTTTTCGAACAAAATCCATTTTAGAAGCATTCCCCGTGTTCTCATTGTTTTCCTAGGCGGAGTCCGAGTGCAGTGACTCCCTCTATTCTAGCCGTTCCCTTCGATTCCCCGAGGACTCCTCGGGGAACGGCGAGAATACGCCTATAGTGTCTGATGTTTCCTCTATGAGGAGTTGTTGGATCTCACTCAATCACACACCGGATGGGATCTGGTGATTTCTCTCACCAGGATCTGCCTCCCCCCCCAGGTTCTGGCGACTTCACGCTGGCGAGGGTAAACCAGACACCGGCGAGTCAAAAAAGGGATTATAACACTAGGGAGCATTAACCAGTGAATCCAAAAACGCCTTACAGAACAAGAGACCGCCAGTGCAGCACCATACTGTCAGGAATGTCATAACAGACAGAAAACACAAGGACGCTGAGTTTGTACAGATAACACTTAGGTATCTTTGATGCTTCTGCAAACGTTGCTGCTGCGAGTCCAGCAAATCCGAGTCCGAGTCCTTGAAAATGGCGTCTCAAGACGAGTCCAGAGTCCACAGCTCTGAGATGGCCGCAGGCCGCAGCATCACTCATCGACTGTGTAACTCTTCCCACAGGGCGTGGCTTAGCTAAAAACTGTCACTCGTCAACCCTTAACTTCTCCCCAATTAGAATCCAGCAGCCAATCAGCGGCCTCCTTGGACTTGGTTAAATTTCCTTCAGCGAACTCGGATCCTGACTCCAAGTTGGACTTGGTCAAATTTCAGTCAACTCTCACTCAACGTCCGAGACGAGTCTGAGTCCTTGAAAAAGGCGTCTCGAGACGAGTCTGAGTCCTTGAAAAAGGCGTCTCGAGACGAGTCAGAGTCCGAGTCCACCAGCTCTGTTATACATTAAACCTTATAACGTTTAATGCATAACGTTTGCAAGTCTGTGATAAACAAAAAAGTCAGCAGATCTTTTTTTTGTTACCGCTTGAGCTCTTCTAGTATGCGTAACGTTTGAAAAACATAACAGCACCTTTTGTGCTACCTGTTAAAACCACGCATCGTTGTGTTACCAGTTATGAAACTTCTGATACTGTAGTGAGTACTCCGGTGACTAAAAACTCAGCTAATCCGTAGGGCCCAGGAAATAGTCCCACACTTTTAATAACAGATAACACATATTTTGCGCATCCTTGTGTCGAAAGTTATGAGAGGAGTTGTGTTATCCCGATGAAAATTTTTTAGCTTGCGTAGTTGTATGATAGCTGTACGAAAAAGTTGCATGTAATGCTATGTAATAGTAAAGAATACTATCGTTTAATGTGCCTCAGACTGGTCCATCTTAAGCAGTAGTATCCAGTAGCATCATGTCTTGCCATAGTAAGCATCCAGTCTTGCTAATTGTAGCATGCAGCAGTACTGCATGCTACTTTTCGTACAACTTCATGCTACTATTTTGAAATAAATTTTTCATCGGGATGACCCTTTTAAATGTTTTCTTTTCACATAACACTTTAAAGGGTCGTAACAAACCGTCTAACACCAGGATGCGGAAACATGTGTTATCAACCCGATGAAAAATTTATCTCAAAATAGTACTATGAAGTAGTACGAAAACGTTGCATGCAGTACTAACGGTCCTACTACAGGCTTCTACTTCAAGGCTACCGTGTTACTGCATACTACTATATGGTACTATTAGCAAGACTGGATGTTACTATGGCAAGACAGGATGTTACTATGGCAAGACAGGATGCTACTGGATACTACGACATAAGATTGGACCAGTCTGCGGCAAATTAAATGATAGTAGATAATATTCCTTCAGCCCAAGCTGACTGCGAATCATATTTGACGGTGCAAAACGGATAAGTCAGCTACATTTTATTAGAGCTATATTTCGTCCCTTCTTGGCAAGGGCCCTCTTCAGGCTCAAGCTGGAAAATGAACTTGTAGAAAAACAATTAAAGATTCTTCCTTAAATATCTGATTTTACGAACGTCTTCTCTGAAAATCGGTTGGATACTACTACGCAGGCTACAAATTTTTCATCGGGAACCTGCTGAGAGTGCATATCGACACCAACCTGATTACCACGCTCGAGTCTCACCTTTCTCAAGGGCCTTCTGTCCGTCTGCTGAGCTAACGTGTGAATCTGGAAGTCATTCCTACGACGGTGTCGCGGATTCCGTAAATGAAATGTGTTTGGAAATTGCAACTTCAGCAAATATGCTTGTATCACGAGGAGTGCCTATTTAGACAAAATAAAGAAAGTTATTTTTTGTTAAAGCACCCCTGCCACGTCAACATAGGCTTTACCAACTCTGTCGACACCTTTAGAACCATTCCAGAACCACTGAAATCCCAATAAAACAGGCTGTCTCTGTTTTTTGCTGTAAATTTGGGTGTTTCTGCCTGTCCATCTCGCAGTCTTACGTCACACACAGTAGAACAAGAGCTGTAAGCTCATATGGCACTTGCAGGCATACAGTAGATAGGGTAAAAGCTAAGAGTTGTCCCGGTCCCACCACTCTAAGCTTGTTCCGAGATTTCCGATCCTCCTCCCCCCCCCCCCAGAGTTACCGGATCCGGTCCCGACACGAAATGGTAAATCCGCGACACGAGCTCTTTCCAACTGTCAAGTTTTGATTGTGTCTGATGTCCCGTCCGAAAGTTATGCTTGCCTAAAGATCCCGGATTTCCCCTCCCTCCGCCCCCCCCCCTCCCGATGTTCCGATTGGCGAAATGACTTTTCTTAAGTCAACCTTGTCGGGTCCCTGATAAGTCTGCCAAGTTCATCGTAGCACATCTGGAAGTAGCTTAACCCGTGAGAACCAGAAATTCGGGACCCAGCCCCCCCCCCCCAACACTGCACGGATCCGATCCGGCTATGTCAACAATGTATCAAGGATATGTGCCTGTTCTTCCCACAAAGTTTCATCCCGATCCTTCCACTCTAAGCGTGTCACGATATTTCCGGTACCCCACTCTAACTCCCCCACAGCTGGCGGATCCGGTCCGGAAGTAAAACGGGACATGTGAGGCATATGTCCTCCCCACATATCAAGTTTCATTCCGATCCGATCACCCGTTCGAAAGTTACGCATGCCTCAATATTCCGGATTCCCTCTCCCTTCACTCCACCCACGATGGTCAAATCGGGGAAGTGACTATTTCTAAGTCAGTTTGGTCGGGTCCCTGGTACGCCTGCCAAGTTTCATCATCCTAGCACATCTGTAAGTACCTTAATCCTTGACAACCGGAAATCCGGGATTCAGCCTATACCCCCCCCCCCCCCCACAGTTGTCCTATCCGGTTCGGACGTAAAACGGGACAAGTAGGCATGTTTCCTTCCCAGGTATCAAGTTTCGTTCAGATCCGATCACCCGTTCGAAAGTTACGCATGCCTCAATATTCCGGACTCTCTCCACGATGGTCAAATCGGGGAAGTGACTATTTCCAAGTCAGTTTGGTCGGATCCCTGATATGCCTGCCAAGTTTCATCATCCTAGCACATCTGGAAGTACCCTAACTCGCGATCACCGGACCGACCGACCGACCGACGGAAAAGTGATCGGTATATGGCAGAAACAGAAACTGGTATAAAACAGAAACTGCAGATGAGTCTGAAAAAGTTTATTTTTTGTTTTTGTTAAAGCACCCCTGTCACGTCAATATAGGCTTTACCAACTCTGTCGACACCTTTAGAACCATTCCAGAACCAGTGAAACCCCAATAAAACAGACTGTCTCTGTTTTTTCCTGTCTCTGGTAAATTTGGGTGTTTCTGCCTGTCCAACTCGCTGCCTTACGTCACACATAAAAACAGAAACTGCAGATGAGTCTGAAAATGTTTTTAATTTTTTTTTTCTGTTAAAGCACCCCTGCCACGTCAATATAGGCTTTATCAACTCTGTCGGCACCTTTAGAACCATTCCAGAACCAGTGAAACCCCCATAAAACAGGTGCTCTAATCCTAAACTCTCTGTTCTTTGCTGTCTCTGGTAAATTTGGGTCTTTCTGCTTGCCCAACTCGCAGTCTTACGTCACACTCAGTAGAAAAAACAGAAACTGCACGTGAGTCTGAAAATGTTTTTTGTTTCGTTCTTAAAGCACCCCTGCCACGTCAATATAGGCTTTACCAACTCTATCGACACCTTTAGAGCCATTCCAGAACCAGTAAAACGCAATAAAACAGGTGCTGTAATCCTAAACTCTCTCTGTTCTCCGCCGTCTCCGGTAAATTTGGGTGTTTTTGCCTGTCTAACTCGCAGTCTTATGTCACAGACAGTAGAAAAAAATAGACACTGGTGAGTCTAAACGGTTTAGGACTATAACACAAGCGGGAACTCACCAGCGAATCAAAAACGGATTGGCTTTTAACCGGAGACCATTAGAGAGTCCTCCGGCAGAATAAAACGCAGCTACACTGTAAAAAGTTTCTCCGGGTAAGGATTAAAGTTATCTGCAGTATTTGCTACTGGGATTAATCTTATCTCTACTGAGATAAGATTAATCCGAATCAGAGATAAAAATATCTTTTTAGGGACAAGGTTAATCCCAGTAGCAAATACTGTAAGATTTTTGCTTGCAGTGTAGTGTTTACTCTTTAACTTAACCGTGTTCAAACTAGCAGAAATAACCGGCAAATTTTATTTTACTCTAAAACAAATTGTAAATAAATATGGCACACAGATAGTAAAAATACCGGATCGACCACATCCTTCACTGCATACGCGGGTTAGAAAAATGACTCCTTACCAAACTCAAAGACTATGAAAGGTCAAGTAAGGAATTAAGTTGCTCGATTAAAACGCTTTGCTAGGTAACATCAAACGAGTCCATTTCACTTCAACTGTGCAGCAACATGAATGAAATAATATCGATCTGATGGAGACTAACCAAATTTAGCGACAGACGTATTTTTGCATGTACCACGGTAAGTGGCGTTGTGTACTGAAGCTATCGAAAATGATGGAATAAAAGCGGGTATACTGATACTACAAGGTAAAGCAGGGACGGTGAAGAGCAGCGAGAATTCTTACAAGACACACGGACACAAACAGAAGAGACAGAACATTTTTCGGGTTAAAAAGCTTTGATTCGCCTACAAGTCACATGAATCTTGCGAAACTTCTAGACACCGGAACTACCGCACACCATGCAATTGCACATGTCGTGACAATTGTCTTGCCTTCAACAGACGATCAGGGTTGGGTGCATGTGGACTGGAATTCCTGGAAAAGTGAAGTGAACTTCTGATCGTATATACTCGCACTATTACCATGTATCGGGATTTGCTAAATCACTACTTATAGTGCGCGAACAAATGATCAGGATTTCTCGGCCTGATTTCCTTCACTTTTACCATCAGGTTGAAAAAATCTCAACTCAACAAAAACTCTGGGTAAGAATTCCAGTCCACGAGCACCCGACCCTGGTCGTCTGTCTGAGGCATTACAGTGCGAGCACACGATCAGGATTTCCGGCCGGATTTCCTATTTCCCTCACTTTCATCATCAAACTGAAATCTCGACTTTTCCATATAGAACTGATGACGGTATTGAAATTCTGGGCAAGAATTCCAGTCCGCGAGCAATCGACTATGATCATCTGTTCATAAATCAATCCTTGAATGTCTTGCACTCTTCACTATTTCCAAGAACAAACAATCAAATAGAGCCTCCGTCTCCCTATATTTGTAATATGACCATGCGGAGTCGAATATTTCCATGTACTCTGCCCGATGCAAACGAGTGGACGTTAGGAGCTACTCGGCACACTACGTTTCGTTACCTCTATAAATAGCTACCCGATGAAAAATTTAACTCAAAATAGTAGTATGAAGTTGTACGAAAAAGTAGTATGTAGTAGCCTACTAAGTGATGTACATGCTTCTACTTCAAGGCTACCGTGTTACTGCATACTACTGCATGCTACTATTAGCAGGGCTGGATGCTACTATGGCAAGACAGGATGCTACTGGACACTAATACATAAGATTGGACCAGTCTGAGGCGCATTAAAATGATAATATTCTTTGCTATTACATAGTAATACATGCAACTTTTTCGTAGCCTACAACTACCATACTACTACGCAGGCTACAAATTTTTCATCGGGAATATCGCTGTGAAGCTGCATAAAAAAAACTTTCAAAGTCAAAGCCAATTGGTTCTCTGGACGCGCTCCCGAGCGAGTCAGCGTGCCTCCTGCACTTATTGCTCTGCTACGAGTAGTTTTTGGGGGGTATCAATAGTCGCTGCATGGGACCAAAGACTTCTTTCTGATTATTTGACCTTGCTATTTCGTGAGTTTGTTCGGCTATAGCAAGCTTTTCGCAACAAAACGCAAAGGGACAGACTTTATCCAGCAACCGAAAGAGTTGTCTTCAATAGAGAGATTGCACCGTTTCCGACGAAAACGTATTTTTCCCACCGTCATCGGAAAGAGGAGGGAGATAGGATATAGGCTTTTCCACCTCCTGACTGAACTGTGGGGGTTTGGTAATTATTCCCAGCAATCCCGAGATTTGGAAACGTTTTCTCTAACATTTCTTGATTGTTTAATTGCAGTTTTGGAGAAAAGTATAGTCATAAAGAGATCTTGAGGCTTTTAAAACCTTTACCACAAAATTATATCTCGAATCCTATTGGTCGGTTTATACATGTTCTCGCCATAACCGACCAATAGGATGCGAGCCTCTTTTTTTTTGGTGGTAAAAGTTTAAAACCTTCTAAAACTCCTTTCCCATTAACCTTAGCTCCAAAACCAGGAAAAAACCATTAACCATTACAGAATCAAGAAAGGGTCGGATATGTTTTACAGTATTCACAAGCTCAGAATAATAAAAAAAAAAACGCCCACAATTCAGTTGCAAAGTCGAAAGTCTTTTCCCTCCCTCTTCGTTCTCCCTTTTCCGGTAACCGTGATAAAATATCCGTTTTCGTCAGGTCTCTCTATAGTCCATCAACAAAGAATTCTCTGTCTGTCCAGTTAAGCATTGTCCAAACAGGTGTAATAAGCTCACTAGCGCTATACGTGATGTTTACGTCTTAATACACACGCCTATTCAAATAGGAACCCGAAAGGTTCTTATCAATGCAGCTTTCGGTGTTGCCACGCTGATACAATTTGTCGTGTTTCTAAAGATCAGAAAAAGTGTTCTTAATACTACTTGAAGTATAGAAGTACAATTTGACGCCCAATATATAGTAAAAAGCTTTAAATCTGCGGATGGACAGCATTGGTGCTTGAACTTGCAGTAAGCAGTCGTAACAGAACAAAACGTGTTCTTTTTTAAGAACAGTTGTTTCTTCAGCTTCTAACAAAGTAGAACTTTAGTGCTTCCTGTGGCAACCCTGACGACGCTACTCCTTTCCTCGCTCGCTGGCGGAACCAAACAAGCGATCTGATTGGCCCTGCATAAGCGAGAATAGAACGCGAGTCTATCCTCCTTTTTCCCCTTATTACAGCGCACTCCGAGGAAAAGAGGAATCTGTAATAATATTTATACACCTATCTGGACAATGCATTAACAGAACGCAAGTTCTATTCAGCAGTTACAGACAGACTTTTACGATGAAATCTGCCAGGACTAACACTTTTGCAGATTTCGAAGTTTCAAACACTTTCCCGATGAAAATTTTTCAAGAATTATTTATATGGAGTTGCACGTTTTAACAGCATACAGTAGTAACTGTTCCCACTGCATCTTATTGTAGCAAGACGGGATGCTACTAGATACTACTGCTTAAGGTTAGCCCAACCTGAGGCTCATTAAATGATAGTATTCTTGACTATAACTTTTGCACAATACCAGCACAATTAACAGTCTGTGAATTAACGTGGTCTATGGAATTAAAAATCCTAGGACATGCTGCACTATTTACTATCTATAGATTCACATTTGGTATGTTACACTCAGCGCCAGCAAGCTTTCCCTCGAACTGAAAGCGCTATTCTGCAGACTTGGAAATCCGTCAAAATGTACTAAACTATTTGTCAATTCGGCTCAAATTTTCTAATCACCAGCTACATCCAGATTTCAGCGAGTACCAGCATTTTTGCAGAAACCAAAATTTCATACACAAATTACGAAAACTCAGCACAATTAAGATCTGTAGTAACATAAATCTTCTACAGCCTTTAACTAGGTTTGGACCTGCTGCACCAATCAGTGCGTGTGAATTCACAGTTTTCATGTTCTATTGAGCCACAGTAGGGTTTTCACAACGAAGTAGGCCAAGCCTACTGTGTAGATGACTAACTCCCTCTGTTGCCGCTGCTGGTTCTCCAACTCCAGTGACATCAAGCGGCGGTTCATGCGACTAACTTGACGACGAAGGTTGTCCAGTTCTTCTGTGATATTAGCATCACTTGCACCAGAAAGCGACACCACGGATTGGCTAAAAAGGGAAAGCGCAGAAGAAGCACCTATCCCGTGACATGTTACAGGCTGGAGGTTAACCTAAGCCGGTTTTCCACAATCCCACTAAAGGCGTTTTTCCGTGCTCCCACAAACAGTTTGTGGCGTGTTTCCGCGGTCTTTTTTGCGGCCTGCAAGTGTGATTCCGCGGCCAACAAGATTCGTGTGGCTCAAATTCGACAAACAAGTGCCAAGGCGACTGTTGATTTTGTGGCTCAATTCTGGCGGGAAATTTACCAGCAAAATAATGTCAAAGCAATAAAATTAAAACTTTCTTAACAATGTAGACATATAACTGAGGATCCTTTTTGCACGGAATGGTAAGGACGAAAGCCTGGAGTTCTATTTATTGAGATTTTGTTGGAATTTCATTTTTATTTTCAGACGTTTGAAATTACCGCCCAAAAATAGACAAAAAGGCGTTTCCGCGAGTTTCAACGTGTGGTTCGGCTGTGTGGCACACAATCGTATTTCCGCGACAAACACTCAGACGTGTGTGGCCCGCAATTGTGTCGCGGAAAAACGCCTTAGTGTTTGTGGCTCGAATAGAGTGTTTCCGCGGTTGTTGTGAGGCTCAAAAGTGTGTTTATATGGCGACCAGACATAAAGTACAGACATACAGACAGACATAAAGCTGAGGATTCTTCTTTCACATAATGCTAAATCAGCCTGAAGTTCTATTTATTGAGATTTAACCTGTATTTTTTGTTTATTCAATTCATTCAATTCATTTATTTGTATCCGCCAAAGCTGGCGAGTAAAAAAAATATAATAAAATTCACACAATTGGTCTACAGACTAATAACTAGACCATATACTCTCATACAAACTCTACTTCATTTAAAAAAAAAAAAAAAAAAACAATTAGCCTACGCTATCCTCAATGAAGTCTACCTAAACTTTATATTTCCCCACATCTGAAAATTTCCGCAAAAAACAGACAAAATGGCATTTTCACACAATCTTCTTTCCGAGAAGGAAAGAGCCTCGTTTTTGTTGCACTCTACAGGTCCACTTCTCGGCCGCGTTCGGGCTGATTATTTCTACATTCGTTTTTGCACTGCAGTGCTTCCGAGGTAGACAGCAGCGCTTCTAGAGGACCGCGGACTTGCTTACCGACCAAGTCCATGCTTCCCTGCAAGGTGCTGAATCAACTAAGAAGAAATCGTGCAGGAAGTGACTCCAAAAACGCATCTTGTGCAGAAGCAAAGTAGTGCTGCTGCAGCGAACAAAAACGAGGTTCAGACTGAAATGTATAAAACATGATTAGAGTAGAGTAGAGTAGAATTTAATTTAAAAATGACTTTCACAGCAATGATGCCGAATTTGCATTTTTCGTCAACATATTATAAACGAAAACGTTGTCAATGGACATTTACAGCAAATTTGCAGATGTCAATATATATATATACAATTTATGCACAACCAAATTATATAAATCCAGATGGAACAAAAAACATATTCAGTTTTATTCGTGAGAATTAAAAAGTGTCACGAAAGATGGAACGAAGCTTTTCCTGTATCTTTCGTGAGTGCAAACGACTGGTGTTAATTTGGGGACTTTTTGGGATTTTTCCCGGGGGGGTCTACTTCTGGGAGGATCGTGAATGGGTTTGAAGAGATCACGGAACCTTGGGTCAGAAAACGCTTGTGTTCCGTAACCATAGCAAAGTGTTTGTCTCCTTTCCTCAAGCGTAGTGAGCCCGAACTTTTTGAGAAGATACAAATAAGGGAGCTTTCCTTCCCGCCCAATAATGCGCAAAGCCCTTTTTTGGATACATTCTATCCGGTCTGAAAGATCTTTAGTAAGACCAAAATGCCATACCGGACAAGCATACTCGAGAACTGGGCGTATAAACGAAGTATAAAAGTGGAGCAATTCTGAAGGGGGGGATGAAAATTTAACCATGTGTTTTAGGAGGGATAGCGAGGGAAAGATTGTTTAGTCATAGTTTCGACACGGGAGTCCCATTTAAGGTCGTTAGAAAGGGTAACACCCAACAGCTTTACCACCGAAAGAGTTACTTCTGGGGGAATGGGTTGGGAGAAATCAGGAACAGATTCTAGAAAGCTGATGGTCATAATATTTGACTTGTCAGTGTTGACGGTCATCATTGATTCTGCGGCTTCCTCTGTGATTTTTCCGAGTATCTCCATTGCTGAACTTTTTTCGTTTCGTCGGCAAACTTCTAGAAGTCCCATAAATGGGTTGCGTAAATACGCTTCTAAGGACGGGTATGGAGTTGGGTCCAGGGGTGGACACTTCCCTACCAGGAACGGAGAATGATACCTGTGTCAGTACGCCCTGCACCGAACAAAATCCGCGATAGTGTTCCATAGATACTGAGTGGGTGCTTATACCCAAGACCTTGTTCAAAGCTTGGTCACACTGGGCTCAAAAAGCCGCCTATTCGACAAACAACTGAAAAACCCTAGGGGACGTGAGATTTGATAGGCTTTGTGGCAGCTCGGGGATAATGAGCAGACTGCAATTAGGGGTCAATTTAGGGATCCTGTAGCATAATTATACACACTGTTTTGCTCTAACTGATCTCCTGAATTTAAAAGGACAACATTCAGAATTAGTTGTGTCTTGTTCTTTTTCTACAATTGCAACCCAAAAAGCCAGGAAATGAGCCAAGTGTGACCCAAGACGTGAAAATGCAAAAGTTTCGAGTACAGAGATGGCGCTCATTCGATAGTCGAATCGAGAATAAATGCGGGGATTACGCAGTTAGTTTAGTCTGGAATTCTTCTTCTCTGAAGCGGTACGTCTTAGCTAAAGAGGCACGGTGGGAGGAACTGTTTTTTTTAAGCGGGGCTTAGACCAGAGGAACTAAAATGGATGGTAAGTCTGCTGGCGGATTATCTCCCATTGGGAGAAAGAAGAATGTTTATAGGGAACGTTAAGTTATGTTCTGGTCCTTACTTTTGCCCTATGTGTGGTTCACTTTCACATTTGGTGGGTAGATGCGTTGAGCTAAAAGATCTGCGAACATAGATTTTTGGGCGCGAAAGGATGGAGGATGAGGATTTGCTTAAGATTATGAGGAAGCTAGAACCTCCCAAGTTGACTTTCGTGGGCTTGAGAGGTTCCTCAAGCAGGCTGTGGAGCATTGCGAGCATTTTGACAGCAAACATAATAATTACCCAACTAACCTCCTAGTCATTCTGTCCGGGTCTACTGTAGCAATTACTCCGTTTTCCATTTTCGTTTGTTTCTTCT